>PVHX01006397.1:0-95371 GCA_004024805.1 Geosciurus inauris
AATATTTTTTAGTTGTAGGTGGACACAATATCTTTATTGATTTATTTTTATGTGGTGCTGAGGATCGAACCCAGGGCCTCACGCATGCGAGGCAAGCGCTCTACCACTGAGCCACAATCCCAGCCCCGGAAGTGACTACATCTTAAAATACTGTAGTAAAAAGAAAAACAGTGCAGTAAAGCTTTCTCACACAGTGCTTTGGAATGTTGGCTGTTCTCCCTAGAGTTGAATATTCTATAAACTTTTCCTTTTCATGGTACAAGCCACTTAATGACTTCAAATCTTGTTGAAATTCTATTAGTACTTTCCAGAAGCATAACCAGATTTCTGTTGCAGTGAAACTTTTTTAGATACTACTTAAAATAAAAGCTCTTGTAATTTTTTTGAAATTATACACCTATTTTCATGATATTTTTGTAAGCAAGTTTTTATTCTTGCACTAAAATGACAAAAAATTTCTTCCATGAGTACATTCCTCTAACTCTAAGGTTATATTAAACAAAAGTGTGACTGCCAGGTTAGCAGAACTAGGAGCAGGGCAGGCAGGCAGGGTGGTGGCTGATGCTGAGGAATTCAATAGCACAACACTTCTCATGAGAGGAAGAGCAACCTGGGTGGGCATTTTCCCACCTCGCATGTTGATTGCTGTTTTTTTCCCAAGTGGGTCAGAATGTGAAGTCTTCTCTCTACCAAGTTCTAGTGTTCTTTGGAAAATTTAGAGAAGGTGTAATATCCTGTCGAAGGAATTGTTGAAGTTCAGGTCACCTTTATCATAGTTTTAAAACATTGCTAGTAGCCCAGGAGGAGCATCTGGTCTCCTCACATCTGAATGTCTGGCCATTTGCTGCCTCTTCCAGTTGGAGGTGGATTGTTGCAGTCCTTACCATGTTAGTAGAAAACGTACGTGTCCAATTCAGTAAACAGAATTTTGGGTAAAAAAAAATAATAAAACATACAGATGCAGAAGTGGAAGTTTTAAAAGTTGAAAGTAGGGGTTTTGGACCTCCTGGGGTACGGATAAAATTTATATTCTATTGCAGTACAAGACGACTGGTGGGATCAAGAGAGGGACCTCACCTAGCGATTTTTATTGAACCATTCTTTATGCGCCATATACTTCCTAATGGAATGTATGTTGGTAGGTTGGTCTGGCTCTTCCAAAGTTTTATGATGATCCACTTGGTGTTTTACATTAATATGTCAAGCTTGTTTATATAGAAAAAATTGCAGCCCCATGTTTTGCCATTTCTTAGAAAAACCAGTGCACCAGCTTAGTTATTTTCCCACCATCTCTTTCCCTTTCTTGTTGTATTGGAGCGTTGAGAGCTGCGTACTTCTGAGGAGGTCAGGAAATACTGGTCTTTCAGAGCTTGAGTTTCACCAAGTATGTCCTTAATTCATTAAATGAAACATTTGTTGAATGCCTACTGAAAGTAGACACTCTGCATTAGGGACCCTCGATTCATGAATACAGTATGTTGGGATGTTGTGACAGACAGACATCAGTGTAGGTTGCCATGCACATGTGAAAAGGGCAACAAACCCAGACTGCTGAGGGGGACTGCCAGGGTACACTTTCTAGAGGTAGAGGTGCAGGAGCTGAGCTTGGTATTAGCTATGCTTTGCAGAACAAGTAAAGGGAGCAGCCTGCATGGAGAGACATGGGCCTGCAGGAGGTCAATGTGGCTTGAGGGCCAGATGTGAGCAGGCCACAGGAAGCTGTAGGCTAAACAAGCTGGACTTTAGTGTTACTAAGTAGAAACAAAAAAACTAGTTCAAAAGCTTATCGTGGTAATTTGGAGCTGTTCTAACTAGATGCTTCTGGAACTTGATAAGCTAATTCTGAAGTTCATCTAGAAGGGCAAGTGTGCATGAACAGAATAGCCAAGACATTGTGAGAAAAAAAATAGCTATCAGCCAGGCACAGTGGCACACACCTGTAATCCCAGTGGCTCGAGAGGCTAAGGCAGGAAGATCACAAGTTCAAAGCCAGCCTCAACAACTTAGCAAGGCCCTAAGCAATTCAACAAGACTCTGTCTCTAAATAAAATACAAAAAAGGGCTGAGGATGTGGCTCAGTAGTTGAGTGCCCGTGGGTTCCATCCCTGGTTTAAGCACACACACACACACACACACACACACACACACACACGGAGGAGCTATGATCCTTTTGTGATCTTGATGTGTTGCTGGGGCAGGATAAACAAATAGACTGATGAAGTACAGTGGAGAGATGGGAAATACATGTAGAAGTAGAGAAGGGACAATAGTCAGTGTGGTTGTTGTGAACATGGTGAATCAAATCTCTGTTGAATGCTAGAAAGCCATAGGCAAAACAATACGAGAACCACCGAAGATGATATAGGAGAATATTTCCCAGATACTGTTAGGAAAGTTTCTTTCAACCATAAGCCATGGAGAGAAAGGTTGAAGATTTGAGTATATAATAATTTAAAACTTTGTACAAGATAATAAATAAAACCTGAGAGGGAATGTTTATAATATACATATAATAAAGGGTAAATAGCTCAGAAAAACCAAGGAGGTCTACAAATCAGCAAGGAAAGAAACAGCCCAGTAGAAAGTGGGCAAAAAACATGGAACCATACATGGGACCTAGACATATGGAAAGTGCTACTTATGATCAGGGAGAAAAGAAAATGAGAAAAGTAGCATGCTACTTTTCACTTACCCAGTTGTCGAAACTTTAAAATCTGGTTCATATTCCTCCATTAGGATAATACCAGTATTACTATTGAATGAGTACTTGCCATTTGCTGATTCAAGTGCTTATCACACGCTAACTCATTTTTAATGCCCTCCAGACCCCAGAAACACCACAGGCAACTAGAGAGTATGGGGGAAAAGTGGCTCCAGTGTTCTGTAAATAGGCATAGCCTCTGTAGTGGCTACTGGGTAGGATTTATCTGCATTTCAAGTGGCCACATCTTGACCCGGTTGTTGCGGATATGGGAACACATCCTGCAAACACCTGAGAGCATGGCCCCTTGTTGCAGCCAAGGCTGATGGCTCTGTGCTGCTTATAGGCCAGTTAAGTTGTGCTGCAAGTCTGTAGGGATAGAAATGGAATCCACTATTGCTTCTTTGGAGCAGTTACAAGTATAGGTAGCTTTGGTTTTCCAGTGACCAGCATCTTGCTTTAACCATGGTGATGAAGAACAGTCTGTGTTGAGAACCAGTTGAGCATCTGCTGGGTCCCCAAAGAAGAGCCATTTAGACTTCCTCTATTTCCTGCCGGAGTTCAGGTTTAGGCACCCCTCTGTCAGCATAGGGTCAGCATTGTGTTGTCACTGTTGACCTTGGATGTCCCAGAGAGGCTTGATTGGTTTTGCAGCTTTATTGAAATCAACATTTATCCCATTTTGTAAGATAACCAAGATACTAGTACTTGCATGTAAAAATAAATTCTGGAGGCTTGGGGCGTGGCCCTGAGGTAGAGCACTTGCCTAGCAGGTTCCATCCCCAGCGCTACAGGTAAATAAGTCTTGGATACATATAGGGTTTAATAACGCTGATGTTGCAGTGAAACTCAGTGAAGTTTAAAGCAAAAACAGACTTCACGTAATGGGCTACCAATTCAGAAGAAATTTCCAGGACCAAGCCTGTTGTTACCATTAGTAGTATATATCCCATGGGCATCTTGTGGAAAATGGGCTCTTAAGCAGTTGTGCCCTGAGCACCCTGGGTGACAAAGGCTGAGAAATGTCTTCCAGGGGCTGGGGGAGCCCAACCAAGAGCCATAGAGGAAGAGCCAGCATGTAAGCATTTCAGGACAGGAAGGCTGGCCTGAGGCCCTAGAGTGGCGGGGGTGGACTGAAGTGGTGCTAACTCTGACAGTGGACAGGATACAGCCTGTGGGAGAGCTTGCTCCCTCCCTGTCACTGACAGTAGCCAGATACAGCCAGGTATTGCCTGTAGTCAACGGGCTTCTGCCAGAAGCAGGTCTGGACCCGGTTCTCTTTGAATAAATACTGTTTCTGGCAAATATAACATTAGTCTTCTCCCAGAATAATCCAAGGGAAAGTTGGGTTTTGAATTCATATTTTGATTGTGAGGGGAGCTCATTTGACCACTTGACCTGGTTGTGTGAATGTTAGCATACATGTATAGCGATTTACACTGCCAGGATTCCAAAGAATGCCTCTTTATCATGTTATTTTCTCTTGAGATTATGTTTTGCAAGTGATAACTCCAACTTGAAATACTCAAGAGCTTTTATTTAAAAAAAAAAAAACAAAAACAAAACTTTTTCCTAGGCAGAGGCAAAACAATATTGTTTTGGTGGCTGCTTTGTACATTTATTTTACAGAAGGTTTGATTAATATTCAGCAGTGTTTGCTACTTAGATCCTTTTTAGGTAGAGGCAGAAAAGTAATTAGGAAGTTGGGCACTAGCCAGTTTCCATATGGGCTCATCGAGAATATCACAGCTAGTATTGGTATGTGGAAGGAACTTCAGAGGATGTTTAGGAAGAGAAGGGAAGAAAAGCAAAGGCAGGTCGATGGAGCGGCGGTTTATTTACGTTCAGCCAGTAGACAATATGCTGCTGTTCTTTTGACTGGCTTTCAAAAACCAAAATAAGTGTTCGTGGTGCTAATTGTCACTGGGTCCTGAAGTGAAAATATTTGTGATGGTTGAGAGAATTTGAAGAGGAAGGAAGATGGATTTAGTGTCAGTTGCAGTTAGATAATCAAAGCATGAAGAGTCCATCCGTGGGATCCTCCATTTGTGGGTTTCCTCCTGGAGTGAATGGAAGGGGCAGCACCTGAACCTACCTGGGCCAGAGTGCCCTGGGAACCAGGACATCACAGGGCCCACTCTGTGCCAAGGGGCGTCCCCTGGGAGGCAGAGAGTATGGGGGAAAATACTGCAGGTATTTGCTGTCCTACAGCAGAGCAGGTATTTCCTAGTAGAGCAGGAGAGGCGGGGAGCAAGCCTTGAGCAAGCAACAGCTGCCTCTCTTGAGTCAACCTGAAGTTCCAGTGTGGAGCAGAGCTGGCCCTGGCTGCTGGGTGGGATAAGATGGTCCCTAGAGGGAAGCTGCCCAAGGTCCTACTCAGCAGTCTGACTCCTGACTCCTTAACCTTGAGAAAGCAATCTCATCTTACAGCCATTTTCAAGAAAAACACAAGGCAACAAGCTGATTCTTTTAGAAGTTTCATTACTATTTCCAGTAATCCTTTTACTCTGGTCTGCATTTGTATTTGTCCTTTCAACAACTGAGATGAGATACTTGGGAGTCTCTCCAACCACAGAATTCTGATTGCAAAGTGTTTTCCCCCTGAGATTTTTTTTTAATATCTTTATTTATTTTTATGTGGTGCTGAGGATTGAACCCAGTATCTCACACATGTGAGGCGAACGCTCTACCACTGAGCAACAACCCCAGCCCCTTCCCTGAGATTTTTATGCACCATGAGTGGAGCTGAATGGGAGATTTCTTGGGTCCTCAAGAGCTGAAAATAGTAATAACATGTAGGCTGTCCCTGAAAACCAGGTAGCAAGGGATTTGTGTTGTTAGTAAGCATCAATGAGCATAGATGGTCAACTGTCAGGGGCACTGGGAGCCATTCTCTATAATGTGTGGTTGTGATGGGTTTATGATGGTAGTGATGGGAGTGGTGGTGGTGGTAGTGATGGGAGTGGTGGTGGTGGTGGTGGTGGTGGTGGGAGTGATGGTAGCAGTAGTAACCATAGTGACGGTGAGGCTTGTAATGGTAGTGTGGTGACAGCAACGGTGATGACAGCGGGGAAAGAGCAAGGAGGTATTCAGGGATGTGACAGAACACTGCTATTCAGACTCCTGAGCCCCATTGAGGACTTGAAGGGGGTCTTAAAGAAGAGCAGGGAGGTACAGGGAGTGGGGAGAGCCTGGTTTTACAGAGTGGTGTTAGGGTTGACTCACATGTGGAGGACAGAGGTTCTGCTGTGTGTTTTCTATTGCTTGTTTAGTCTTTACCTGTCTGCTAAGGCATTATTCTGTGACTGCCCTAATGTGCCTCCTGGCATACCCTCATCTAAAGCTCCCTTAGACATCCACATTCAATAGTTCTTATCTAGCGGTAAGAACAGTAAGATATTTGAGTGACATTTTCTGATCAACTTGAGTCTATATTTGAGAACCAGAAATATTGGATTGGAATCATGCCTTTTTGCTTTCTGGCTTTCAAGGCCTTTCCAGCGGTGTTGTGGTAGTTGTGTGTATGTGTGTTGTTGTTGTTGTTGTTGTTTCAAATATCACTTTATTGTTTATTTTATTTTATGTGGTGATGGGGATTGAACTCAGGGCCTCATGCACGCTAGGCAGGTTCTTTACCACTGAGTTATCTCCCCAGCCCGGTAGTTGTGTTTCTGAGATGAGGTCTTGCCATGCTGCCCAGGCTGGCCTCCAACTCCTGAGCTCAAGTGATCCTCCTGTGTCAGCCTCCCAAGTAGGTGGGACTACAGACAGGTGCCTACTACCACAAGTAGATAAGACACAGTTGATCCCCATTTTAAAACTTGAAGGAAAAAAATGATAGAACAAGGTAAAAACGAAAGAAGGGAATTAAGGAAAAGCTAAAGCAAAGAATGAAGCTTCTGTATTTCTACCCTGGGTAGAAAGTTCTCTGAGCAAGAACAGGTTCTGCCCATCTTTCCAGTCTTGAGATCCTATCAGGTAGCAGTTGTTGAATATGCGGTTGTTGAATGTGGATGTCTCAGGGAACTTTTGGGTGAGGACACTAAACGGGAGTCACAGTGTGGGGCCCTAGATGGTAGGAAAAGAGAAATTTGCAAGAAAATTTCCTGGGGCACCAAGCTGAGAAGACCCAGAAGTAAGGCCAAAAATCAGAACTGTAAGGACTGCAGTGTGGAGTAATTTTTACTATTCATGCTTCACTTCTTGGTTTTCACATATTTAATGTTCATCTTGGCCAACATAGCACCTCAAAAGTACTTTTTCTAGAAAAATACATATATTTTGAAGTTCCTTTTTTTTTTTTTAGTCAAGATTCATTTTTATTGAAGAAATTAGAAAGGAACAACGATGTCCATTGAGTTTATTGCTCTGCTTCAATGTAATAAAACATGTTAATTAAACCATCAGTTCTTGTGTGTCTGTGCAAGAATTCACTTTACAGATGTCATTTTTAGGCAGTTATTCTTTGTGTTTGAACCAAGTATTTTCAAAGTATTTAATTCCTATATTTTCTTTGAATATTATTTTTTTTGTTTTTATTTCAGTGAATATAGAAAATCACAAGTTACCATTTAATAAGCCTAATTTTATACTCTTAAAACCAAAAGTTAGCCTTCAAAAATACTGAAAGTTTTACTTTGATATAAATTAGAGATTTTCTGACCTTACCTCTCATAAAATATAAAGGCATGAAAAAATATTACTGAAAGATGAAGGAAAATTAGTAAAAACTATGTCAATAGAAACAACACATTTTGGGGCTGGGGTTGTGGCTCAGTGGTAGAGCGTTTGCCTTGCATGCGTGAGGCACTGGGTTCGATCCTCAGCACCACATAAAAATAAATAAATAAAATAAAGATAATTAAAAAAAAAAAAAGAAAGAAACAACACATTTTAACTGCTAAAATTTACACATGATGAGATTTATTTATAAGGTTGTGTATAAGTTCTCAATTCAAAATAGTTAACCTTCCTTTTTTCCTTCCTTCTTTCTTAAACCTTAATCACAATGGAAAAATTTATAATTGCCTCTTTTTTTGCCCTTATCTACTGTTTCCATGACAACGTAGACATACTTAAAAGATATTCTTAGTGGCTTATATAGTAAATGATTACACATAGATAAAATGTATAGCAAATTAAGTTGGCCTCATTTTAAGCCCCTTCAGGAGTTCCATATGTAAGTTTCTCCATTCTTAGCTGAATTGAAGACAGAAATCCTCATTTCAGAGTAGACTTGAGATGCCCCCACTCGGGCACATTCTCGTTCCAAAACATCCTGCTCCCCCATGAGCTGTGGTACTGGCTAGCACCAGTTGCAGATATGTCTTGCTTTGAGAGAAGAGGGTGGTAGGTGCTATTCAATTGGGGAACTAAAACATCAAGGTTTCTCAGGTCAGATCTTCTGACCTGTAACAAGGAAAAAGAGACTTGAGGATGATAGAGAGGAATGAAGAGTGTTGGAATATTAATAATAGCATTTTATAAATTTTACATTTGAGAAATTTAACATTGATATATAGTACTACTATCTAATATATCTAAATTTAACATACTTAAATTTCTCCATTGTCCCAATAACATCCATCATAATGATCAAATCACCTATATTGATGCTTCTCTCCTCCCCAAAAAAGAAGTAAAGTAAATGATAAAGTGTTTTGCATGGTAAAGCCATAGTCCATATGTTGGGTTTAGATTTGGGCTTTTACAATTTCAGAGAAATTTTTAGAGAAATACCTAGAATCTGCCCTTAGAGAGCTTCTAAGTGGTAAAATAAACAGAACACAACTTTAGTTCACTTTCCATATTGTTTGTCTCCATGTACCTCCATGGGATTTTCGGTGAAGTTAATGTTAAGATATTCAGATTTTAATAGGCTTGAAGAGCCAACAAGTAAGGAACAAGGGAACAACTGAAATCCAGAGGAGGGCGGAACGGGTGCTGCACTGGGTGGTCCCAAGCCCAACTGTCTGCTGTGCCTGCCCGGAGCCCCTGAAGACTGGAGGTGGAGGGAGAGAAATAATAGTACAACTGGTCACTGTGTTTCTTTTAAGTGAATGTCACCATAACAACCAAATTGACTTATGTAGTGTGGCTTCTCTTGAAGGGAACTATGTTTAGATATAGATTTGTAGTCTCAGTTATAATTTTTTTCCTAAGTAAAAATGACTTTGAACTTTCTTAAAGACTCCTTTTCTACTATTTTGTCTGAATAGATGACCCAGTATTTTTACAAATGACTTAAGTTAATTGCTAGGCAACATGGCAGTGAAGCTTAGTATTGCCTTTAAAACCAACTGAAGATGTAAGCATCATTTTTCCTGTTGTTATAAGCAAGCTGCTTTGAAGTATTTATGAGAATTACTCATTTACTCATCCAGCGGATATTTCTTCACTGTCTATCCCATGTCAGACAATCTGCTAAGCTCTGGTGGTAAAAATAGTGCAGGCATAGGCAGGCCTTGACTTCCTGGCTTGCCGCCTAAACGGAGGCCAGCCAGCAGTTGCTTGGTAGCTGGCTCTGGGTTGGGTATTCCATAAGAAAAGGTGTTGTCTTTCTGCATCACCCAGAACTGTGCTTGTTCATAACACACACCAGGAAATGTGTCATTTAAACAGAAGTTGGCAGGCTGTGGGCCCATGAGCCAGTTCTGGTTCACCACCTGTTTTTGTAGATAAAGTTTTATTGAGCACACACCCACACTGGTTTATTTATGCATTATCTATAATGGCTTTTACACCACCACAGCAGAACTGAGTGGTCGTAACAGACCAATGGCCCAGGAATCAAAATACTCACCCTCTAACCCTGTGCAGAAATTGTTGGTCTAAAGAGGTTAACAGGAAAGGAAGACTAATAATGTGGCAGAAGGTCCAAATTGGAGAAAGAAAGCCTCTCAAAGTTGATGTGCACTGAGTTAAGATACGAAAGAGTAGATCTTGAGTCCAGGCAGGGACACCTCTCCAATGGCCCTGTCTTGGGAGGGCGGGGTGCAAATAGCATCTTGAGGGACAGGCTGAGCTAGAGCCCAGAGCAAAGGAAGGAGTGACACAAGATGAGGCCTCCTAAGAGAGGCGGACTTTGAAGTGCTTGCATGGGCATTCAGGACCCATGGGGCGGGTGCTTTGGAGAAGAATCTTGGTGCAGCACTAAAGACAGCCGTAGGAATCAGGAGTGGGATGAGACTGGGCAAGCTGGCGTAATCTTCCAGGAATGCCACCACACCCCCTGGACAAGAGGGTGTCTTGAGGGGGGCTTGATTTAGTGAAAGGGTTCTGGAGACGCCCTGTGTGTGAACTCAACAGGCATGGCTTCCTCCTGCTCTTATGGAGCCTTGGCTCTTGGGGATGCCTGCACACCTGGCCTGCGTAGAAGGGACTTTGCTTCCTGTCAGTATCTCCCTATTGGTTTGCATCTCAGCCTGGGAAGGACTGTACAAGTGTGCTGCCTTTGTGGCGGGTCCTTCCAGAGCAGAACATGTAAACTGTCTATTTCCTGTTCTTTGTTCATTTTAAACAGAATAAACAAATTTAATTATAAAAATACCTTTGCTTTACATAAGAGATGTTCAACATCACTAATTTTTAGGGAAATAAAAATCAGAACCACAATGAGATACCACTTCAACCACTAGGATGGCTGTTATTTAAAAATAAATAACAGATGTTGTCAAGGATATGGAGAAATCAGAACGTGTTGCTAGTGCAAGTACAGGGTGGCACGGTCGGTGTGGAGGACAGTCTGACGGCTCCTTGGAGACTTGCAATTCCATTTCTAGGCAGCACCCAGAAGAATGAAAACAGGTATTGCAGCAGATCCTTGTGCACTAGTGCTCAGAGCCCCTGTTCTCAAAAAGCCAAAAGAGAGAAGCAACAAAATGTGGCTTGTCCATTCAATAGAGTATTGTTCAACCACCAACGGAAACAGAGAGCGAATTTGTTCCCCAGCGTGGGTGGGCCTTAGAAACATTCTACTCAAGTGAAGCAAGCCAGACACAGACAAATGTTGTGTGGTTCCACTTGCAGGAGGCGCATGGCATGATCAAATCCACAGACAGCAGAGTAGGGGGGTTACCAGGGACTGGAGGAGTGGGTGTAGAAGAATTGTTCAGTAGATACAGTTTCAGTTTGAGACAATGGGGAAGTTTTAGAGATGGGTGGTGATGCTGGTGACACTTGACGCCATTGAATTCTGTGCTCAAAAAGGGTTAAAATGGTAAACTTTGTGTTCTATATATTTTATCACATTAAAAATCTTTAATTTCATATCATAGTTGAGATTGACCACACCAAATATGCAGCTTGATTTTGTGCGTATGTGATTTTTATGTTAATGTTTATTATATATAAGCTCTAGAAATCATTAAGTTTTAGAGCCTCAGACATTAATGTAGCTCAACATTATCTTTTTAGACTTGAGAAGCGACTTAGCTTCAGACTGTTTAGCTAGTTGGTAGTGTTAGCAAGAACTCAGATTTGGTCTCTCAAACTTTTATGCCTTTGTTCAGCCAGGAGACATTGGTTGTCTAATATGTGATGAGCATTATGGATATAAAATTAAAAAGGTACCATCTGTGCCCTTGAGGAATTTGCCCTGAGAAATTAGATTTTGGGGGGGGGTACTGGGGATTGAACTCAGGGGCACTCGACCCCTGAACCAGGTCCCCAGCCCTATTTTGTGTTTTATGTGGAGACAGGGTCTCGCTGAGTTGCTTAGTGCCTCGCCTTTGCTGAGGCTGGCTTTGAACTCGCGATTCTCCTGTCTCAGCCTCCCTAAGTGCTGGGATTACAAGCGTGAGCCACCGCGCCCGGCTAGAAATTAGATTTTTAATCCAGTGATCAGATTGATTTTTAGTTGCTCTTCTCTAAATTGCCTGTTCCTGTTTTTTTCCCATTTTTTATAGGGTTTTTGGTCTTTTTCTTAATGATTTATAAAAGTTCTTTACTCTGATAATTGTCCTTTATCTGTTACTGGCTGCCTGTAGCTTGTGTTTTATTTTCTAGTATATGATGTCATTTGTTGTACAGATGTTTTCAATGTTAACGTAGCCAAATTTATCAGTGTTTTATGGTTACATATTTCATGTCTTCTGTAAGAAGATATGGTGTCAGAGGTCCCAGAGATAGTTTCCTATATTTCCTTATTAAGCTTTAAAAGATTTTTCTTTTTTTCTTTTTTTTTTTTTTTTTTTTTTTTTTTTTTTTTCTTTTTTCTTTTTGGTACCAGGAATTGAGATAGGGTCTCACAAAGTTGCTTAGAGTCTAAATTGCCGAGGCTGACTTTGAACTCCTGATCCTCTTGCCTCAGCCTCCCAAGCCTCTGAGATTACAGGAATGCGCCACCGCGCCCAGCCCTGCGTAGGTCTCCTTTATGTAGAGTGTGTGGGATGAAATAAGGGACTCTCCTTTTCTTCCTCGCATGTGGGCAGGCAGTTGTCTAACAGTACTCCTTAGCTGGTCCTCCTCTCTCTGCTGGCCTGGTGCTGTTCTCTTCAGCCTGTCACTCATCCCATGTATCCATGCATGACCCCTCCAAATGTGGGCTCAGTGAGCCTTGGGCATCACTTCACACAGATGTCACACATGGTCTGACAGCAGACCATGAAGGCAAGGCCGGTCTTGCACAGTGCTGCAGTTATGGCGTGGAAATGATGACACTGTGTTCCGACTGGGTAATCCAGGTTGCTGACAGCCTGCTGCCCTAGTTTAGAGTTGAGTGGCCTGCCTCAAGGCAGAGCCTATCCCCAGGGGAAACAGGACATGGTGAGATGAACTCTAGCAGAATTTGCTGACTACAGATCATGATTGTGGTCTGGTAGTTTGGGCTTGCTTGCTTTTTTTTTTTTCAGTACCAGGGATTGAACTCAGGGGCACTCAACCACTGAGCCACTCCCCAGCCCTATTTTGTGATTTATGTAGAGACAGGGTCTCACTGAGTTGCTTAGCGCCTCATCGTTGCTGAGGCTGGCTTTGAACTCGAGATTCTCCTGTCTCAGCCTCCCAAAGTGCTGGGATTACAGGCATGCGCCACCGCGCCTGTCTTGGGATTGCTTTCTGTGTTAAGTGATGAGTGGCTTGTTGATCCTTTTCAGTTAGGTACTACCTAAGTTAGTTTTTAAGAATATATGCAAAACCAAGAGGGGAAATTGTCATAAACCAGAGTTAGAGAGTCAGCCACTAACATTTAACAATTGAAAACCTGGTTGTTTTATAGGAATTCAGGTACTTAAAATTTTTGTTACCTGTTTTTGTTTTCACCTGGAATTGCCTACGTACTTTGGAATGACCTGGAGCATAATTCTAAATTCATCATATTATTTTTAAATCAAGCAACACAACTCTCTTATTTAAGGTTGATATCAACTTTAGAATGATCTCTTGCAATTATGATCATTTCTACATACTTTCTTATTTTTTCTTTAGCCTCATCAAACTTTTTCTCCCTTTTTTGTGGTGTTAGGAACTGAACCCAGGGCTCTTTACCACTGAGCTACATCCTCAGCCCTTCTTATTTTTTATTTTCAGACAGTCTTGCTAAGTTGCTGAGGCTGGCCTGGAACTTGCAGTCTCCTACCTCAGCCTCCTAAATTGCTGGGATGACAGGTGTGGCCACTCCCAGCTAGTTTCATCAAGCTTTAAAGGAGAAGTTTCTTGGGAAGGCCATGCTTTAACTTTCTACAGATAAGATCTTACTGAAATAAATTTAAAGAGAACATTAAAATTAAAATTAAAGACAACATTAAAAGATTTCTAAAAGAGAACGAAGTATTTTTGCAGTGTATTTATTATTATTATTTTTTTTTTTTTTTTTTTTTTTTTTTTGGTATTGGAGATTGAACTCAGGGGCACTCGACCACTGAGCCACACCCCAGCCCTATTTTGTGTTTTATGTAGAGACAGGGTCTCACTGAATTGCTTAGCGCCTCGCCGTTGCTGAGGCTGGCTTTGAACTCACGATTCTCCTGTCTCAGCCTCCCTAAGTGCTGGGATTACAAGCTTGCGCCACCACGCCCAGCTTCATTATTCTGTTTAAAGAAACTCCTAACAAGGACATCTAACATGTGTTTGTTGTATATTTCATTTTAATGATTTTCAAACGTTACTTTTACTTTATTTTTGAATAATACATACTTTGAATAGCCTACTAGAAAATTTATTGGAATGTAAGTTTGATTACAACTTTGGAAATTATTAGGAAATCATAGGAGATAAAATGCAGATATGAAATGATGGATTCTTTTAAAGGACCACAAGAGTGAAATGATATATAAATAATGTAGAAAGATAGCATATGAAGTTATTCTGAGGATCTCAGAAGAAAAGAGTATAAAATAAGGAAGTAACAAGTACAGAAGTTCGTATATGAATACACAATCAGTGAAACTCCACATTATGTACAACCACAAGAATGGGATCCTAATTAGAATAAGTTATACTCCATGTATGTATAATATGTCAAAATACACTTTATCATCATGTATATCTAAAAAGAACAAATAAAAACATTTTTAAAAAGAAAAAGAAAACAAGTTCAGAAGGAATCCCTAGAAGCCAGGCGCGGTGGCACACGCCTATAATCCCAGCACTTTGGGAGGCTGAGACAGGAGAATCATGAGTTCAAAGCCAGCCTCAGCAACGGCGAGGCGCTAAGCAACTCAGTGAGACCCTGTCTCTACATAAAACACAAAATAGGGCTGGGATGTGGCTCAGTGGTTGAGTGCCCCTGAGTTCAATCCCTGGTACCAAAAAAAAAAGAAGGAATCCCTAGAAATCCAAGAAGATACCAGTTGTAGAAACTAGAATTTTTAAAGTTAACACACAGAAACTGATGATAAACCAAAGCACAGATTGGACCAGATAAAGCAGTAAATACAATTAAATGTCTCTAACACTTAGTATCTTGGATAACAGAAGGTAATGTTCTCTAATATGTCTTCTCTTTCCTTGCCTTCCCTTCTCCCCAAAAAATTGGCTATTACGTGACTCTGCAAAGCATTTACAGTCTTCCACTGAAAGAGCTTTGTGTAGCTTCTAGGTAATACCATCACTCTAACTAGAAGTCCGGAAGAGGAGCACCACAAGCTCCACTCAAGGGCCCACGTGAGCACAGTGTCTTCGCCAGTGCTCCCCAGAGGCCTCCTGTTTATAGGAGTTGCATGGTCAAAATTTCCAAAGCTGCCACTTTCAAGTGAAGTCACTCCCATGCATTGCACCTCTGCACAAGAGGGTGCTAATATGATGTGGTGGCGAGAAATAATGTAATGTTAGGAACACTAACTCTCTTTTAATGGGAGCCATTAAGAAGACATATGGCTTTTTCTTTTATGTCACTTTTAGCATTTGTCATTCAGAAAACTTGAAACAAAGAACTTCCCCAAAGACTAGTTGACAGTTGATTCATTAACAAATGGGAAGAAAATCTAATTTTGAATTTTCTTTCATCTTTTTAGATCTCAGTCACAGTGGACTGACAGATCATTATGAAAATTCCCACTGGGGACAGCAGCCCTCTTACAGAAGCGATGCCAACTGCAGCTGGGAAAAAGTGATAATAGATAGGACTGACCAGGAGGCGTGGCCTTCCATCACAGGAACAGAGACTGAATCTGCCTCAGAATGTCCTACGGACACTGACTCTGCCTCCAACTGTGGCTCAGAGAACAGTAGCATGGCTACAGGGAGTGCCCAGGGCAGCTTCACAGGACATGCCAAGAAGACAAATGGCAATAACGGCACCAGCGGCACACTCGTCCAAAGCCCTTCTCATCAGAGTGCCCTCGGGACAGCGGGAGCGAATGGGAATGGAGGCACAGCTAGAGCATGGAGTGTAGCCACTGGCTCCAGCTCCGGCCTGGCTCACTGCTCTGTCGGTGGTGGGGATGGGAAAATGGACACCATGATTGGCGATGGGAGAAGTCAGAATTGCTGGGGTGCTTCCAACTCCAGTGCCGGCATTAACCTTAACCTTAGTCCTAATGCCAACCCAGCTGCCTGGCCTGTACTTGGGCATGAAGGAACTGTGGCCACAGGCAACCCTTCCAGTATTTGCAGTCCAGTCAGTGCCATAGGTCAGAATATGGGCAGCCAGAATGGGAATCCAACAGGCACTCTAGGTGCGTGGGGAAATTTGCTGCCACAAGAGAGCACAGAACCACAAACGTCCACGTCTCAGAATGTGTCTTTCAGCCTACAACCTCAGAACCTTAACACTGATGGACCAAATAACACTAACCCCATGAGCCCCTCACCAAACCCTGTCAGTGCAGCGCAGACCAATGGACTGCCCAGCTGGGGCGTGGCTGTGGGCATGGGGGCCCTCCTCCCGCCCCACCTGCAAGGCCTTCCTGGTGCTAATGGACCATCAGCTTCTCAAGGCAGTGGGGCTGGGGGTGAAGGGATAAGCAACTCTGTGTGGGGACTGACCCCCGGTAACCCTGCCACAGCAAATAGCAGTTCTGGGTTCAGTCAGGGGAATGCAGACACTGTGAACTCAGCATTAAGTGCTAAACAAAATGGATCCAGCAGTGCTGTGCAAAAGGAAGAGAGGGGAGGGAGCGCCTGGGACTCAGGGCCTCCTGCAGGTCCAGGGGTACTTGCCTGGGGGAGGGGCAGTGGCGGCAGCGGCATTGGTAACATCCATTCAGGAGCATGGGGCCACCCCAGCCGAGGCTCCTCTAATGGTGTGAATGGGGAGTGGGGGAAGCTCCCAAACCAGCATTCCAGTAGCGACATCAGTGGGAAAGGACCAGGAGGGTGGGATGGCCCCAGCTCCGCCAGCCAGACTCCTGCCCTGCAGCCTAGCAGTGACCACGTGAACTCCTGGGCCAAAGCTGCATCTTCTGGAACCACAGCAAGTGAAGGCAGCAGCGATGGGTCTGGCAGTCACGGTGAGGGGGGCCCTGGGAGGGAAGGAGCAGCAGAGGGCCGGAGACGGGATAAAGGGGTGACAGACCAGGGACATATCCAGTTGCCAAGGAACGATCTTGACCCAAGAGTTCTGTCTAATACTGGTTGGGGACAGACTCCTGTGAAGCAAAACACTGCCTGGGAATTTGAAGAGTCCCCTAGGTCGGAAAGGAAAAACGACACCGGGACGGAGGCCTGGGGTTGTGCAGCCGCCCAGCCTTCACACTCAGGGGGGAGGAACGGCGGGCCCAGCGTGAACAGTGCAGATACCTCTTCAGTATCGGGGTGGGCCAGCTCACCCCCTGCTGCTGCGCCAGCAAGCACAGGCTGGGCAGACAGCAGCAACAAAGCATCAAGTGGCCCTGGGGTCTGGGGGGACTCGATAAGCTCTACTGCTGTTAATAATGCTGCTGCTGCCAAGAGCAGCCATGCTTGGAGTGGGACCGCGAATCAGGAGGACAAGTCACCCACCTGGGGTGAGCCTCAAAAACCCAAATCCCAAAACTGGGGAGATGGACAAAGATCAAATCCATCCTGGAGTGCAGGAGGGGGAGACTGGGCAGATTCATCATCTGTCCTTGGACACCTGGGGGATGGGAAGAAAAATGGCTCTGGATGGGATGCTGACAGTAATAGATCAGGGTCTGGTTGGAATGATGCCACAAGATCTGGGACCAGTGGCTGGGGCAACGGCACAAATGCAAAGGTGAATCCAGGTACAAACTGGGGGGAGTCCCTAAAACCTGGTCCCCAACAGAACTGGGCAAACAAGCCCCAAGACAACAATGTGAGTAACTGGGGAGGAGCTGCTTCTGTTAAACAGACAGGGACGGGCTGGATTGGAGGGCCAGTGCCAGTCAAGCAGAAGGACAGCAGTGAGGCAACTGGCTGGGAAGAACCCTCTCCACCGTCCATCCGACGCAAAATGGAAATTGATGACGGTACCTCAGCTTGGGGGGACCCAAGCAACTACAACAATAAAACTGTAAACATGTGGGACAGAAACAACCCAGTTATCCAGAGCAGTGCCACCACCACCACCACCACCACCCCCTCCACAAGCAACCCTGCACACCGGGGTGGGACTCCGCCCCCGCACCAGGCCAGCACGCAGCTGAATCGGTCGCCATTGCTTGGGCCAGGTATGGAAGGTGCTGTGCGCTGCATTATGAGTGAAAACGTACTTTATTCTCATTACTTATGCGTAGTGGTTTTATAGCAGATGACGGTGAAATCACTTCAGTGCCTTGGCCTTGTGGAGTCATACCTAAATATCATTCAAAGAGAATAAGTAAGGCAGGATCCCCTCGTGCTCTCTGTCCATGGGGGGAATAGAACTATTCCCTTTCTTGTTCAGATTGCCAGAGGGAACTTTATGTGAACTTATATTCATGTGGTGACTATAACTGTTGGATAGATTGTATCTTTTTATAGGAACGATTTTGAATTCTTTTTTTCATTTTAGCCTCATTCTTGTATTTTTCGGTGCTACTTCCTGTCGTCCTAAAGGTCATTTTAGAGGTTGCCCAGTCTTATCATAATCACAGTTGGTTGTGAGTTTTTAAGTACAGCCACGTTCTCCTGCCTTGTGCTGTGCAGGCAGTCCAGGTCAGCCCCCCATACTGCACACCCAGACCCCCCAATGTCAGTGGCAAGCCATGATCATAAGGTAGGAGAGGAAAGAAGACCCATGTCCTCTTCAGGAAAGGTTGGGACCCACTATGTTAGTTGTGTTAATTTAAAGAAATGTCTTCGACTTATCAGATAAGCCAGTGGTTCTTAGCCCTGGCTTTCCTTAGAGTTACCTGGGAACTTGGTGGGGTGGAGAGGATGTCAGTCCCAGAGAGTAGAATTCAATCAGTTGGGAATGAAGCCCAATTCACTGGCAGCATTAAAGCTCCATAGGTGTTTCTGATGTATGGTCTACACGGAAAACAATTTTTGTAAAACTTGAAGAACATTGTACCAGTCATGTTTTTATTTCACTTGAAAAATCCTAAAGTCAAACCAAGACTTGTGTTTTGAGTTTCTGCATGGTGCAAGTAGAAGAGAAGATGAAGAGATAATTCAGCCTTCCCCCAGAGAGCTTGAATTACAGTAGAAAAGGGAAACATAGCATTGACTGTGAGGGGTGCACATAAAATTCAGTTGGACTTTGTAACTGCACAACTAGCAATAGTCCCAAATTTCTAACTGGAATATTGGTCCATGTACAAAGTATCACTGTCCATTAGGCATGGAATCTACCTAACCAATGAAGGAGACTGCTCACCAAATTTCAGAACTTCTTCAAGGTGGGAGGCTCTAGAAAGCATCTAATCCAGCTCCTGGCCTGGTTGCATTGTGGAGTCTCTTCTGCCAACTTATTAGAACTAGGCCCTCTGCCAAAGCTCCACCCAGTGTACTTGTTTCCTGCGTCCGTTGTGCTCTTCCTTGGGCTGCTCTTCAGTCAGCTTCCCTCTTGTTTCAGTAGTTATGCTTATAGCTTTGTCTCCTGAAACAATACCAGAATTAATTTCTCCTCTGTACTGCAGAATTTCAAGCAATTGACTACGGTTATCACATCTCACTGACCTGTAAGCAGACGTTCTGCTCCTTAAAAGCTTTCCTTGCCGGGCGTGATGGCGCACACCTATAATCCCAGCACTTCGGGAGGCTGAGACAGGAGGATCCCGAGTTCAAAGCCAGCCTCAGCAACGGCGAGGCGCTAAGAGACAGTGAGACCCTATCTCTACATAAAACACAAAATAGGGCTGGGGATGTGGCTCAGTGGTCGAGTGCCCCTGAGTTCAATCCCCGGTACCAAAAAGCTTTCCTTAAACTCATGGTTTTCAGTCCTTTTCATGGTCATTTGGGAAGCTGTTTCTCTTAGAGTCCTTGTGCCCAGAACTGATGTTGTTGCTCTAAGTACACTTTAACCGGTGCATAGTTAGCTGAGATTATAACCTCCCTCACCCCAAAACCATACTCCTAGAAATGCATTCGAAGTTTCCATTAGCTTTTTGAGCCATGTCACATTCAGTTTTCCTCAAATGGAGCTTAAAATCACATCTTTCCTCCTAATGCCATGATTAAGCCACCTCTCCCTTTTTCCCTTCAAACTGCTCTGCTCCATGGTTTGCTCAGCTCCAAGTGGAGAGCCCTGTCCCTGGTCAGCTGTTAGGATCACAGCTTCCAGCCCCTTGAGAGCTTTGACCCATGATTCTGTAGATAGCATCATAGTTATTCCTTCCAGCTTTATGCTGTCCCTAAATTTTATAAACATGCCATGAAGACAGACTAAGGATAGTCTTTGACCAATCAGTCATCTTATAGATGGCACCTGTCATCCAGAACCCCTCCTGTGAGAGTGTCTGCACCGTGTCATTTTTTACTCTTGTCATTGGTAATTCCAGAAGGCCCCTAGAGGGGCAGCAGAGTAGTGCTGAGTGCCAGTTGACTGTCACAGGCAGACACTGGTTTAAAAAAAACACCCTGACCAGCAGACACTGCTGGACAGACCTGGTGGAGAATCTGGATCTGTGGCTGCCTCACTCCATACCCCCCCCCCCCCCAGAAACCAGCTGTAGCTGGCTCCTTCATCCCCCTGCACCCAGTGTACCTCCCATGAGGTGGCACCAGGAACAAATGGAATAAACAGAAGTTCAAAGTAGTTGGATGTCGTGATGAGAGAAGGCTTTGCAGAAAGTAACAACTGGAGTGGGGCTCGGGTGGGTTGGTCTGGACTGCATCCAGAGGTCTAGAAAAACAAAGAACTGTTGTCAGCAGAACTTGAACTCTTAGAGTTACTTTTTGTGGAATCAGTCATTCTGGCTATAAAACGAATGTCAAAAGAAGCCATGCTGGAGAAGAGGTCCCAGTGGAGTGGATAGTGATGGGGTGAAGATGGGTGGAGGTGGACAAAATGAGTGACTGTTGGGCTGGGGCTGTGGCTCAGTGGCAGAGAGCTTGCCTAGCATGTGTGAGGCACTGGGTTTGATTCTCAGCACTGCACATAAATAAATAAAAGATCCATTGACAACTAAAAAAATATTTAAAAAAAAAAATGTCTCTTTGGATGTGGAAGCCAAGAAGGAAGATGGACTCAGGGCCCTGGCAGGGGACAGGTGACTGTGTCATCTGCTGGCATATCTATGAGCACAGCAGAAGGCACGGAAATCAGACATGTCCAGTGCCCTAACTGGACATGAAAAACCAGGTGTTAGCACAGAGCTGGCTGAAGGCGCAGCTATGGGAGAGTGGCCATGAGCACAGGGGTAAGGTTAAGAGGAAAAGTACATAGGATGGTAGAGTTTCGAGCACAACTAGGAACCAGTAGAGAGGAGCGAGGGAAGAGGAGCATGAGGACATGTGAAGGGAGGTGATCCCTCCATCCAAAGAGGGGGCTCCTGGTCCATCTTGTAGAAGAGAGAAGCGCATCTACAGAGGTAGGCCCGTGTTGAGTGGCTGACAGCTCAAGGGCACCAGCACCAGCCCAGAGTGGAGAGGAAGTGGGAGGAGGGAACAGTGAGGGAGAGGAAGCATGCACCAGCCTGTGCAGAGAGCAGAGCTGTGGCTGGCCAGAGCTCAAGGGGCTGGGCAGTGTCAGGTCCCAGAGACCACAAGGCCCAACGCTGCACTGGAGCACAGTGAGGAGCACAGCAGCCAAGACCTTTGCCTGCGGCCTTGCAGTAGGTGGACTGTGCACAAGCAGTGGAGATGCTGGGGAGGGCTGGGCAGGGTGGTGGAGGGACTTGCACAAGGCAGCAGGGCTTTGTCGGCTGTTTGGTTTTCATGGTAAGTGTTCAGCAGCTGGGCTGAAATGAGAACTGCCCCTTTTGCCCCCCTGTAGAACCTCCCTGTTCACCTGCTGCATGTGGTCCTTCAGGCTCCTCTCGCTTCCTTGGCAATTCATCCTAACCTCCCTAATGCTGTCTGCCTCCTCAGGAATCCTGTGTGGATCCACCTGCAGTTCAGTGTCGCTACACCAGCCATCCAAATCACAGGCCCCACCTGGTCCCACAAAGGTGTCTTTTTGACCCACATTCTCTTTGTGTATCAGTGTTTGTCTGGGGCAGATTTCTTGCCCCTTTTGGAAACTTGTAGGTCCTGACATGTTGGACTCTGGCAGCAATGAGCGAGAGTGTGTGCTCCTTTTGCCCCTCTCTCTGCAGGCCCTGAGGTCCCAGACCTGGGGCTTTGGAGCAGTAGCCTTTGGTCCTTTGGTCATCAAGCTTGTGCTGTGTCCACCTTACACCAGGACAGTTTACATTAACTGGCTGCTTCCTTGGGGCATTTGAATTTGTGATCACTGTTTTCTACTAATGTGTAACTGTCATTTTTAAGCACTTAAATTTTAAGAAGTACTTGAGAGAATGAGGGAAATGAGGAAGGAAAAAAAAAAATGTTGCCCAAGAAAAAGGAATCTGAAAATGAAGACATGCTATAGTGTAATGAGAGAAGCCAATAATACCAAATTGAATACAGCTTGAAAGTCCTCTGAGAAAAATTGGCCTTTTAAAATGCTATCACCGTCCCTTGCCACCACTATGGACTACTATGGTGTGCTGTGCTCCCAGGTGGCCTGATACCTTGTGACCTTGTGCCAGGAGCATCTTCATGCGCCATCTCCTTTTACAGCCTGGACCTAAGGGTTTATAGTTTACAGCAACACGTGTGTGCTGAAGGGGTGGTGAAGTCCTGTGTGTAACCTGCATCTCAGCCTGCAGGCTGCTCTGATACGTCATCCCACGATGCCCTGTAGAGGTGGGAACCACATGGTACATGATGGTGGTTGTTCCATATGTCAGCCTAGAAACCACTTCTGACTGGTTTTTAATAGACAAGGAATGTGAACTTTACCCTGATAAAGGCATTCTTTTTTAGTTAGAAAGAACAACATCACTCTTTTATATGAAAAATACTTATATTTTTTAATAAATTAAACAATGTAGTTTCACAGTGTAAAGAGAAAACTGCCGTGACTCACTTCATCCCAATATGGTAGCTGTGTCCGTGTTCCTTCTCCGGCCAGCTCCTGGGCCGTGCATGAAGCCGTGTTGTACAAGCAATTGTGAATTTAGTTTTACTACTTAACAGACAAAAAGTTACAGAATTTTTTTTTCCTGTGTGGTAAGACCTTGTACAGAAACTGTCTGGTTTGGTGTATTACACAGCACACAGTAGAGAGTTACTTACAAATTCTTCTCACTTATAAGATCAATCTCTTTTTCTACCCGGGTGCAAAGCAGCAGCACCGGTGTATCGTTGTTCCACATTACTTGGAGTTCAAGCCTCAGACCTGAGTCAATCCATCTTTTTCAGTGAGAGCCACATTTACCAGTCTGGGAGATTCCAAATGCCCAAAGCCTGTCTGCAATATTCTTAACGCCTGCCTGTTTTTTGAGCCTGTTGATGTAACAGGCACAGTTTCACAGCGGTTCCCAGCAGTGATGACACTGCACGTGTGTCCACCAGGGCTGCCTGTTGCCCTCCTCGTGTGTCCAGCAGTCAGAGCCCCTACTAGGTGCATGTTAGCCACTGCCTGGAGCAGCCGTGCCATTCCATAGCTCCACTGGGATCCCCCTCCCAAACAAAGCCACTTGTCTGCTTAATGAAGTTTCTGCTGTTTATACATTTGGTGTTTGTAGGTAATTCTGCAATTTTGCTGTTGTTCTGTGCTGATTTCATGTAATTGCCTTTTATATTTCTGGATTTAAGTTCCTTTTTAAATGTTGATCGTTACCACTTATAAGTATTGCGCTCTTGTCTTACAATAGGGTTTCTCAATAACATTTTGCATACCCAGTTTTATAGGAGCAAATGATATGTCAATCATTTTTTTCTCATTCTTGTGTTGATATTAATTAGTTATCTGTGAACCTGAGGAAAACTGATACCATGTTAAGAAATACAGTATACCTTGGATAACTGGCTTGTTGGGACCTGGCTCAACCCTATCCTGGAGGTAGAACAATGATAACAGTCTACAGAAATTTTCCTGTGCCTGTCTTTTTTATCGGAGACTATAAGCTACCTAAGGAGGCTTGCAAGGCCACACTGATGCAGGATGCCCAGTTGCATCCCCTGGCCCACGTGACACTCCTAAAACTACTTAGCAGTGTGTGATCACCCAGTGCGTTCAGAAAGAAATATTCTGGGACACTTACAAATCAGTTTGCAGACATACAGAACAGTAATCATTGATACAACTGTTTAGCACAGTTACCTCATAGGTAACTCTGAATCTAACAATGATAGGAGAACCTCCAGAGATTGTTTCTTTCATCCCTGAACTTTATCAGCTTTCCCCAAAAATGCACAGATAATTTGAAAGGGATTGGTGTGGGAAGAGAAAACACCATAGCCTCCCCTAAAGTCAAACGCGGAAGCCAGTGTAAACACCACCCAAGCTAAGCCAGCAGCCCAGGAGGGTCATGGAATTTTACCTATCTTCAATACTAAACAGGAATAAAGCATTAATTTCATATGTCAGAAAACCGGAGGGAAGGTACGGTGAGTGTTGGTCTTACTGGAGAGCGTTTCTTGCTTCCAGGCTTGCCTGTCCTCGGCTCCTCCTGAGCTAGCCATCAGGCATTGCAGCTGTGCTGCCAGTGACCACCACAGAGCTCTGCATTAGGAGGGGCTGGAGCTGGAAGCACACTTGACTTTGCATTTGGGCCGTCTAGTGATAATTACTCAAAATTACTAATTACTCAAAATTAGTTTTCTGATGCAGACATTTATTTATTTGTCTATTTATTTATTTATTTATTTTTGATTTTTGATTTTGAGACAGGATCTCACTAAGTTGCTGCAAGGCTGGCCTCAAACTTGCAATCCTCCTTCCTCAGCCTCGTGAGTTGCTGGGATTATGGGTATGTGCCATAATAACCAGCCTAGCACAGATGTTTTAAAATTATATTACAAAATATTATAAAGGCAGAGAGCATGTGCACTAGCCAGGGAAGAGGCATGACTTCCATTTGATAAATTAAAACCTGGGAAAGTTGAATTTAGGGATGCTTCTCCCTAGTTATGTGTCTCCTCAGTAGCAGAAGCTAGAGAACAATGCCCTTGCTTAAGACTCCCTGTCCTAGAATGTTGTTGTTCTTTGGTGTAAAAATGGTACCAAAAACTAGTGTCTCCTGGAGATGGAATGGATCAGCAACATATTCTTACAGCTCAACTTTTTTCACACCACAAATCCAGACACAGCTTCTAGTGACCTTATCAGGCAGAAGTAATTCCACTTTAAGCAACATGCAATGATGTGTGTGATCTATGTTCTTCGTGGATGTGGGATTGTTTGGGGTAGGGGGTTGTGTTGGGTTGTTTTTGCTTTCCTGTGCTTTGAGGGGCTTGGTAAGTGGGGCTAAAGTTGAATGAGGCCAGGTAACAGGCAGTCCTGTAGACGCAGGAGGGATGCTTATCATTGTATGAAACACAGGAACCACTTACACAAAGGCTGCAGGTGTAGGTACCTTCCATTCAGAATAAATAGATGAGACGAAGGCAGTTGAAAACAGTCCGAGTACCGACAAGAAAGAGCAATTCGAAACCTGTATTGGTGTGCTTAAACAAGACTGAGGCAGTCTTCTTTTCCTAATGGCTGTGCCACATGGTACCCCAGACTGGCTTTTCAGCAGGACCCCTATCGCTCTAATAGTGTCCCTTCAAATATGCTCTCAAAGAGAGCATATGTGGAACCGAAACAGCAATGCCCACAGGACAAGGAATTTGGAAAAGGAGGATGCTTTGCACCTGCCTGGCCTTTGTGTGAAAGGAGCACCCAGCGGAGGGTGTCAATGCCATCTCAGTTTCAGATAGGAAACCTTATGCCTCAGCCAGTCGCCACCCAGCACGGTTATGTGAAGTTCAGAGAGGAATAGGCTTTGTTAATGCCTCAGGACCTAAAAGTGCCAGGCACGTTGCAAGCATTCAATAAATGCTGATCAGTTGAGTTTTTAATCCATTATTTTCCCTTCACTTAATTATCACTGGCCACTTTTTAACTAACCCTCTCAAGAAGGATTGCCTGTCACACTTAGGAAACCACATAAGTTGGGTCCATGGAACAAACTAGAACTGATTTCTGCTCTCATAGAAGAGCGCAGGCTGCTGACAGGACTGCTGCGTTCACGTGGGATTCTCAAGTCAGGAAAGCAGCGCTTGCCCTGCACCTGTTCCGAGTTCGTTTCTACCCCAGCCTCCTGGTGCTGGCTGCCTAGGCACTCCCTCCCTCCAATCTGGTGAAAGGCAGAATTTCTGTTTGGGGCCAGAAGTAGTATGCTTGCCTAATGTGCAGGAGGCCCTGGGTCTCGACCCTAGCACTGCAAAAAAAAGGGAGGAAAATATTCTAATATGAAATAAAAGCTACATATCCTGATGGTGTTTTGTTATTTTATTATTCCCAACTCTTTATTCAGTCAAACTGAAAGAGACAATGATCCCAGAGCCCACAGTATAGAAATATTTTGCACAAATGATAGTTATTTGAAGGATTTTGTTTTCTTTTTGGCGGGCTGGGGATGTAGGCCAGGAACCGTGTGTGCCAAGCACACACTCTCATGTTCTACCACTGAGCTGCATCCCAACCCAAATCACTTTTAAAATTTTAACAACTGTGTATTAAGTGTAGGTAGAAATTTATTCTGCCTCATCACAAGTTTAAAATACTCCCTGTAAATTATTAACAAAAATAATATTAAAATATTATTAATAAAATATTTTGTTTTTTATTATTAATAAATATTTTAATATTATGTATTATTATTTAATTATTTTAATATTATTAATAAAATTAATAATATTTTAATATTATGTATTTAGTTTAATATTATGTATTTTTTGTCTACTGAAAATACTTGGTTTGCACCAAAATTGTCTGTTACATCTCACTGCGCAGTGCTTTCCATAACCTTGTACTGTGATGCTTTGCTCACCTTGAAGTGCATGTGGGTTTGCATTGTGTGAGTACTTAAGAGAGAAACATGTATTCTTTTTTGTTGTTGTTGTTGTTGATGAATCTTTATTTTATTCATTTATTATTTATATGTCTTAAACCAAGATAAGACATATATGGTGGTGCTGAGGTTCGAACTCAGGGCCTCACACATGCTAGGCAAGCGCTCTACCACTGAGCTACAGCCCCAGCCCCGAAACATGTATTCTTGATTTCTGAGTAAATGAGTGCTTTTGCATTTATGTCTAACATTTGGATGAATGAAACTTATAAATCATCTTCCCTTCTACATAAAAATACTCCATACACTTTGCTACTGCTTTTAACAGAAATTCAAAACATTCCATAAAACCAGTTAGCTGTAATTACCATAGTCTTAATATTTGTTAGGTTTTTTTTTAGTTTTCTTTTAGTTGTAGGTGTACCCAGTACCTTTATTTATTTTTCTGTGGTGCTGAGGATCCAACCCAGTGCCTCACATGTGCTAGGCAAGCGCTCTACCACTGAGCCACGACTCCAGCCCAATACTTATTAATTTATACTCACTTAAATAATCTAATTTAGCTGGGCACAGTAGCACACACCTGTAATCCCAGCACTTTGGGAGGCTGAGACAGGAGAATCACAAGTTCAAAGCCAGCCTCAGCAACGGCGAGGCGCTAAGCAACTCAGTGAGACCCTGTCTCTACATAAAACACAAAATAGGGCTGGGGATGTGGCTCAGTGGTCGAGTGTCCCTGGGTTCAATTCCTGGTACCAAAAAAACATAAAATAATCTAATTTGGCCAGATGGTGGCACACGCCTATAATCCCAGTGGCTTGGGAGGCTGAGGCTAAAAGGATTCCAAGTTCATAGCCAGACTCAGCAATTTAGCAAGGCCCTAAGCAACTCCTTGAGACCCTGTCTCTAAATAAAATATTTAAAAGGGCTGGAGATGTGACTCTGTGGTTAAACACCCCTGGGTTTAATCCCTGGTACAAAAAGAAAAGAAAAAATTCTAATTTATAATATTGACCTTTCACAGAGTTGGAAGTATAAGGATGAAAAATTCTGGGTGAATTCACTGTTTAGTTATCTATAATGGATCAATATATTTATAGATGATTGGTCTTTGGCAACACCTACGTTTTTAGTTTCCCAGAGCATCCATAATTTTTATCAGCTATGTTAATTTTCCTGGCTTAATTCTGTCCCTTCAATTTGTAAAACTTTCCCCCAATATGTATTATTTTCTGTGTAATTATAGGCAACATTAGTGTTAGCAGTTGCCAGTAATAACTGATTAGGAATGGCTCCTGTGTCATTGGTAACAATTTGCATAATCTATTGCTCATCAAAGAGCTTGTGATTTAAAGTGATTCATAGGCTGCATGTCCCTTTGTCATCAATATTACTGCACGTTGTTAGAATAATGAGTACCAAGGCAACTGACTCCCTTTGTCTTTAGTAAGAAAATTAACAAATTTTATCATGGAGATACTAATACCCACATTGAGACCAAATCATTTAAAATTTGTTTTAACTGTTTTTATTTCATACCCTAAGCTTTCTCTTGCATGCAGAGCCTGGTGTTCTCTAGTCTCTGGTCACTATTGGAATCTAGCACCTCTCTTCCTGTGGTCACCTATCTCTGAGAGAAGCACAGCTGGTAGGAGCTGTCAGCAGTGCGACCTGAGCTTATGGCAGGTGCAGGATCATGGATGTTGGGTTGATTTTGGAAATCGGGATTATGATTTTACTTTTTCTCTGTTTCACTCCTATTATTTCCTCTCTGGCACCCTTTTCAGTTTCCTCAGGCTGGGGAGAAATGCCCAATGCTCACTCAAAGGCTGAAAACTCATGGGGGGAGCCATCCCCCCCTTCCACCCTGGTGGACAACGGCACAGCGGCATGGGGGAAGCCACCCAGCAGTGGCAGCGGGTGGGGCGATCACCCTGCTGAGCCGACGGGGACATTCGGAAGAGCCAGTGCTCCCACTGCCACCCCAGCCCTGTGCAAGCCAGGTGAGCCCAGCACTCTGCGTGCCTTGATCTGGCCATGTAGAAATGGTTCAAAGCACTCTACAAAGACAAATGCTTTTTATCAGATTTTAGAACACTTTGCTTTTTTTAAGCTGTCACTTGTTTTGTTCATTATTTTTTTGTTGCTGGGATTGAACCCAGGGCCTTGCACATGCTGTGCACACACACTACTGCTTAGCCCCAGACCCACTCTACCTATACTGTAAGACTGACTTCAACCAAGACTATGAAGAAATATTTACCACATCTAATACATTAACATAAAAGAATTTTTAACAGAAGTCCGGCTCTCCTTCTTTTAAAAATAAATACAAAAAATCAAAGCAATCAAGCATGTATGTTTAGTACTACTACATGTTGAGCACCCCCATCTGAAAATTCAAATTCAGGGGCTGAGGTTGCAGCTCAGTGGTAGAGCACTTGCCTAGCGTGTGTGTGGCACTGAGTTTGATTCTCAGCACTGCATATAAATAAAAAAAAAAATGTCCATTGAAAATTCAGAGTGCTCTAAAACCTGAAAGTCCTTGAGCCTAAGTGTGGCAGCACAGTGACAAATTAGCCCCTTGACCTCATGTGCTGGGTCCACTTTTGCACAGAAAATAAATAATTCAGAGTTACCTGCAGGCCACATGCACAGGTGGTTGGGAACACTGAGTTACTAGAGTCACCTGAATGTTGTATGTATGAGGTCTATGTGAAACATAATCAAATGTCGTGTTTAGACGTAGGTCCCATCCCCATATCTCATCATGTACATGCAAATAATCCACATCCAAAAATGACCTGAAGCACTCCTGTTCCAGCATTTCAGTGAGGCCCCAGCTGCAGCTCCCCCTCTTCCTTTGCAGTTTTCTGTGCCTGCTGACTAAACTCATTGACCAAGCAAGACAAACATGGCATGTCGGGTTTTTTCTTGGTCTTGAAAACATATTTGTAGTGGTCTGAAACTTCTTGTCTTATTTTCATCTTGTAAACAAAATTTCCTTTGGGTCTTCCTGTTCTTACTTTAAAAAACTTGAAAAAAGGTGGGGCTAGGGTATGGCTCAGGTAGAGCCCTTGCCTAGCATGAGTGAGGCCCTAGATTTCTTAAGTATAAGATTGCTGGTTTAGAGCCAGCCTCAGCAACAGCAAGGCGCTAAGCAACTCAGTGAGACTCTGTCTCTACACAAGACACAAAATAGGGCTGAGGATGTGGCTCAGTGGTCAAGTGCCCCTGAGTTCAATCCCTGGTACCAAAAAAAAAAAAAAGATATTGCTGATTTAAGTCTGATGTGAAAATTAATTGTTCAGGCCAGCACAGTGGTGCTCAGGAGGCTAAAGCAGGAAGATCTCAAGCTTGAGACCAGCCTGGGCAACTTGAACTCTGTCCCCAAGTAAAAAGGGCTGAGAACATAGCTTAGTGGTACAGCACCCCTGGGTTCAGTCCTTAATTCCAGGGGGGAAAATTGTTAACATGGCTGCGGAAAGCATCTTATTTTCTTTGGACGGTGTTAGATGTCCCTAGGTCTTAGAATACAACTTTATTTTTGTGTTTTGCTGACAGTGGATGTAATGTTCCAGATATCCACCAGTTGTGCTAGAAGTGTTCATTGCATTCCTGTCACTTTTGGTTATAAAGCTAAAGGACAAGGGAACTCTGCGTGCTTGAATCCACATGCCATTTTGAAGTAGTGCATTTTGTCTTTAGAACTTGTTCATGAGGTTAAGTTATGTGCGTGTCTACCTTGTAAGCATATTTTCATCATCATAAAGGCTTTGGCTCTCCACAATCACCTAGTTTGACCTTTTCAGTTCTTCCAAAAAATAGAAACTGGGGTTACTTTGACACCAAAAATCACTTTGCATTTTTAAAAAGGAGGAAAAAATAACATCTTGAAATAGTAACTCAGTAGTCAGTTTGAGCTTCCCCAGTCCCAGGCTTCTATCTTGGAGCTGTGGGCATCTCCTGGGAGCTTGTCAGAAATACTTGTGGCTAACCCCACCCTAGACCAGCAGCCCCCACTGGCTGCCCACTGGTGAGGATGGAGAGCACTGGCCATGTGATACAATGCCCACAGGGTTGGGTCAAGGTACAGCTAAGGACCACATGGGCAAGACATTTTCAGGAGTCCGCGTTCGAGCAGCCCTTTCACAGAGTGCAGACGTTGCCACCCTCTCCTTAGTGCTGCAGGATTACCTTCACAGCTTTCACAGGCCTGGTGAAGGTGGTTGAGGAAATCTGGAACCACACGGACTGCAAACAACTGGAGTGCAGAGGAGAAAACACACACGTGTATCTGCACCGTCCATGACAGGAAGAGAAAGGCCCTTCTTAGATACCGGGAAAGGAAGTGTCAGAAGGTGGATCACACTGCACCCACTTTTCCCTGCCTCCCCAGATTTCGTTACAGCAAATGCTACGTGCCGTAGGGAGGGAGTTTGATAAGTTCCTGTGTGCTCTCCTTCCAGCTTCCAAATCTATGCAAGAAGGCTGGGGCAGTGGTGGGGATGAAGTGAACCTGGGCCCCGGCCAGTGGGAGGACGAGGAAGGGGACCTGTGGAACAATGCTGCTTCCCAAGAAAGCACTTCCTCCTGCAGCTCCTGGGGCAACGCCCCCAAAAAGGGACTTCAAAAGGTAGGTGCAGTGCTTCTACAGGAGAAAACTAGCAGTTTTGGAGGTTTGGGGTGGTTGGCCTTATTGCTTTGGACCTATGGTGAGGCAGCACATCCGAGCAAAAGCTCCTGGTGGAACAAAGCTGCACACCTCATGGCTGAGAAGTCAGAGAAGGTAGAAGGGGCCAGGGAGGAAGGCACAGCCCAGCCCAGCAATCCAAAAATATCCCTCTAGGCCCTGCCTCTTAAAGATCCCGTAAGGTCCCAGTGATGCCACTCTGGGGAACAGCCTTCAACACATGGGCCTCTGGGGGACACTTAAGATCCGAACCACAGCAGGTGGAACTGTCACGAAGAGCATGCACAGAAACATAGGAATCCAGTTGTTCCTCAAGCCAGACGTCACAGAGTCACAAAGGGGAACCGAGTGCCAGTTCTCACTGGAAATGTGTTTTAGAAATGTAATTAAATTTTACTAAAATATGTTATTTATAGCTAGGCACCCTGTGCGTGCCTGTAATGCCAGCAACTCAGCAGGCTGAGGCAGAGGGATCCAGGTTCGAGCCAGCCTGGGCAATTGACTGCAACTCTGTCTCAAAATTTAAAAAAAAAATCAAGAGTCTGGGGTGCAGCTCAGTGGTAGAGTGCCTCTGAGTTCAATCCCTGGTACTCCTCCAAAAAACTACATGAACATGTAATGTTTTTGTTATTGTTATTGCTGTTTTTGAATAAAACTAATAATTTTTTAGTTTCTCAGCTTTAACTTCAAATACAGTAAATGTTGATAAACACAACATCTGTAAACAAAAGTTCTTTGGGATGTTTAATCTTTAAGAGAATGTAATGGGGTTCCAAAACCAAAAAGTTTGAAAACTGCTGAAGTGTACTATTAACTAGTGTTGGAATAAATGAGAAGCCATCTGAAAGACACTGAGACCCACAACTCAAACCAAGAAAAATTCCAATTCAACCACAAGTTTAAATATAAAATCATGATTGTTATAAAAACAGTCTTGCAGTCAGAGGGATGTTTCTAGCTATGACTAAAATCTTCAAATCATAAAACAATTTTAGATTTCAACAGTAAACACAAAAACCATACATGGCAAAAAAATAAGCCTAATCAGACAAAGGGCAAATAACAGACTGGGGGAAAAATTGTAGCTCACATCATAGAACTGGTCTCTTTGATACTTAATGAAGTCCTAGAAAATGTTTTTTAAAACAACCAGAGACCAATAAAAAACAAGAGGGAAGGAGAAGAGGAGGTGACCTGTAAGACAGACGGCTTCCTGGCATAACAATTGCAGGTTTTGTGCCTTTTTTTTTTTTTTTTTTTTTTTTTTTTTGGCTAAAGAGTAGAGTGTAGCCATCATAGAAAATTTTAGTTTTTTTTAAAGTACTGATATTACTTAAAAAACATTGATTACTGAATTGTCTTTGGTGCAATATTAGGATGCATCATGTACTTGTGAATGTACATTAAGGTGGAGCAGCCCTGCTGGGCGCAGTGGCTCACACCTGTGATCCCAGTGGCTCAGGAGGCTGAGGCAGGAGGATTGTGAGTTCAGGCCACCCTCAGCAACTTAGGGAGACCCTGTCTCTAAATAAAAAATCAAGAGGGTTGAGCTGTGGCTCAGTGGTTGAGTGCCCCTGGGCTCAATCCCTGCTACCAAAAAAATAAAAAGTTGAATAGCCCAAATCGTCACACTTCATTTCTTCATGAGTTTAATGAACGTTTTTCCAGTCTGGAAAAAAAAGCTAACACACGAGTTGTTACTGATGTGTGCATTATATTTGAAATTTTAGATTTAAGAAAATTTACTACAGTGTTGCAAAATAGGGACTTGCAAAGTTGAACTTTATGCAGATTCTGCTCCATTGTCATCAGTTTCGTTTTCTGACCACCATCCTCAGTGCCACACTGTCAGCACTGCAGCCTCCAAACAGACCGTGCAAGTCAGGCTCTTGGAATTATGCTGACAGCGCATGTGCTGAGAATCCAAGGCTCACCTGGTGAGAAAAGACAAGTGACATTCATGTGCCACTGGCCAGTACATTGCTCTGTTTACCTTTTAAGGTGTGATGAACAGATGCATACTCTAAAAATCATCTGATAAAAGATCACAAGCCAGTTTTTGGATGAAAAAATAATGCAATGATTGTGTGGTGTAAAAAAGTAGCCCTTGAGTATATGAGAAGATAACCAGGCTGGCTTAAAGAAGCTCAGCTGGGCCAGGAGGCTGAGGCAGGAGGGTTCCAAGCTCAAGGCCAGCCTCAGCAATGTAGACCATCTCAAAATAAAATGGTAAAAGGGCTAGGGGCCTAGCACAGTGGTAAAGCACCCCTGGGTTCAATACCCAGCACAAAAGTGGGGGGGATTCAATTTAAAACATTACTGAGAAGTACCATTTTTCATCTCTCAGAGTAGCACAGATCCCAAAGTTTAATAAACACACTCCAGAAGCTGCAGGTATTAGTTGTTAGCTCATTGACCCTGGATCCAATCCCCAGCAACAAATAAGAAATAAACACATCTTGTTCTCAGAACCATGAAAATACCAGTACTCATAGATTACTGGCATAAATGTAAATCAGTTTAACCCAAAAAGAGGGCAGTGTGATGTGATCTATCAAAATGATGGACATCAGCACTTTGACACAGCACCTCCACTTGTATGGTACAGCCAGTGGCATGTGGTTTTCTGTTGCAGCTTAAAAAATAAAAAGACATAAAGTAACCAGTCGAATTATGCCACATTAATAATATGGGAAACTAAACTTTTTTTTTTTGGTACCAGGAATAGAACCAAGGGATGCTTAACCACTGAGCCACATCCCCAACCCTTTTTATTTTTTATTTTGAGCCAGGTTCTCACTAAGTTGCTGAGGCTGAACTTGACCTTGAGCTCCTCCTGCCTCAGCCTCCAGAGTTGCTGGGATTACAGGTGTGCACCACCAGGTCTGGCATGAAACTGCACATTTTTTAAAGAAAAGTCTATAAGTAAGTTAGCATTCAGGTATGTTGATATGAAGAGATCAGCAAAATACATTGTTCAATGAAAAAGGCAAGGTACTGAAAAAGAGAATAACATACTTGCAGTTTTTTGGGGGGAGTCGCATGCATGTGCACATAGTGGGTTCTGTAGAATGTTCTAAATCCTGTGTAAGGAACTAAGCAGATGAAGTAGCATGGGGATAGACTCTCATTACATCTCTTTTGTACTTGCAAATCATGTGAATGTATTACTGTTAAGAAAATTTAGTTTAGAAGAGCATTTGATTAGCAGTAAGCAGAACCCAGAAACCAAGATGGGGCTCTGTTCATCAGCAGAAGTGATTGCAGACATCAAAAGAAAGTCTCTTTACAAGTGGGCTGCCAGGTAATCAGTTACAGTGGGACCAGAAATAATCAAATTGGTTAATTAAAATATAGTCTTGCTGGGCCTGGTGGTGCAGACCTGTAATCCCAGCAGCTCTGGAGGTTGAGGCAAGAGGATCGCAAGTTCGTCCAGCCTCAGCAACTTAGGTCCTAAGCAATTCAGCAAGACCCTGTCTCTAAATAAAACATTAAAAGGGTGGGGGATCTGGCTCAGTGGCTAAGCACCCCCTGGGTTCAATCCCTGGTACAAAAAAATATAAAAATAAAAATGAAATATTGTCTTGTTTGATGTGGCTCCAGCAACATGGTAGTGATGAAAACAGCCCCAGATGAGCTGCTTGCTGGGAGGCAGCAAGCCCACTAGGCGTGTTCCATCACTGTTAACAGCAGGCTCGCACTCCAAAATACACAGTGATGTGTATTCTTAGAGGGCGCATTTTTTGTTTGTTTTTTGAGACTGAGTCTCACTGCATCGCCCAGTTGCTCCTAAACTGCTGGGACCAAGTCATCCTCCTGCCAAGTAGTGGGACTGCAGGCAGGCTTGACCACACCCAGATTTTTGTTTTGTTTGTTTATTGTCTTGGTTTATCAGTAGAGCCTTTGTCAGCGCAGACTCGGGGAAGTTACTTTCCAGGCTCCGGGCCCTCCTGCTGGGCTGTCTCTCCCTGGGGTTGACTTGTCCCCCTTTGCTCTTCTTCTCTTTCTCTGACACTTTCCTTCTCCCTGCTTTCTTCTCATCTGAGGGCTGCAAACAATGAATAGTTAATACAGTTCAAAGGATTGTTTTCCTTTCTTCTTCTTGCCCTTTCATTCATTGCAACAAACCCCCTGCATTTTCCATTGAGAATAAAGTTTGTAAAAGAACAAAACCATGTAATTTGGAGCATTCCTTGTGATTATTTAATAATGAAAGTAGTATGCTTTTGTGAGGAGCCAAATTGATTCCCTAGGAAGGAGAAATAATTACCCTGCTTTTTGTAAGTCCATAAGTTACACATATTAACCAGCCTGGTGCTGCACCCTGCAGTTCCCTATAGTATCAGCCACAAATGCTGTCAGGAGCCCCATGGTGTACAGCACGTTCAATGTAGCAAAAAAGACCCTGTGGCTTCCAAATCACCAAGAGATGCAGCTGCCTCCCAGTTTCTGGGAGAAATGCAACTGTTGGCCATTCACCTTGCCTGTACTTCATTCTAGGGCATGAAGACATCTGGCAAGCAGGACGAGGCCTGGATCATGAGTCGGCTGATCAAACAACTCACGGACATGGGCTTCCCGGTGAGTGGTGTCCTGTTACTACTCCATGATGAAGGCTGTGAAAATGAGGTTACTGACCTCATTAGCTCTTAAGTCCCCTTTGGCCTGGCAGTTTAGGCTGGATTTGAACTGCAACAAAAGACTCACTCAGTTTCCATCAAGAAAAACATGAGAAGCCAGGCGCGATGGCGCACGCCTCTCATCCCAGCACTTAGGGAGGCTGAGACAGGAGAATCGCGAGTTCAAAGCCAGCCTCAGCAACGGCGAGGCGCTAAGCAACTCAGTGAGACCCTGTCTCTACATAAAACACAAACTAGGGCTGGGGATGTGGCTCGGTGGTCGAGTACCCGAGTTCAATCTCCAGTACCAAAAAGAAAAAAAGAAAAACATGAGAGCTTTTTCATAGAGAAGAAACTACATGATTTGTAACATCCATGGGTTTATACAATTTTTTGTTTTCTTATAATTTATAGTTAAAAGTGAATTTTAGGGCTGGGGTTGTGGCTCAGTGGTAGAGTACTTGCTTAGCACGTGTGAGGCACTAGGTTCAGATTGTCAGCACCACATGTAAATAAATAAATAAAAATAAAGGTCCATTGACAACTAAAAAATGTTTTTTAAAAAAATGAATTTTACTAGTTAATGTAATAGATTAAAAGATCACAAGAGAAAGCTTGGTATAAATAAATACTAAAGCAACATATCCTCCCCAAAAAAGTATTCTAACCATGCCTATTCAGTTCCTGAGTTTCTGATGATGTGTAGGGAGAATTCAGATCTCAGTGTGTTCCCCTGAAAACTTACCCATCTGTCCAGCTCCTAAGGCAAATGGCAGGGATTCAGAGAACCAGGGCTTTCACCTATGGTCACCATGATCCCTTTGAATTCTTCTTTCCAAATCCTTATTCAGATGAGTATCTTCACTGGGTAACCCTAAGGGATGGCACCTCAGGCCAGGCATGCCTGCACTGCGCAGGGCACTACCCCTGTGGCCCAGCTGTTAAGGTCATCACAGCGTCCTGGAGCTTTAGTTGTCCATTAGATCAGCCTGCTCCAGTCAAAGGGGTAACAACCAAGATAAACCTACTTGGTTTTGTTTTGTTTTTTATTTTCCCCTCGTTTCTTGGAGGGAGTTTGGGTGGCAGAGCCTAGAACTTGTGGCATGGAAACGATCTCTAGGCTGGCTGCCAGTGACTTTTCACCATTGCTGGTGCTAGAGAGGTAGGTGAGACAGGGTCTTCCCACATCAGCGTCTAGCTCTGCTGTAGGGGCCCAGGTGGCACACCTGCTGAAGAATTGCTATACAGAAGACACTTGCCGAGAGCTTAGAAGGCTGTCCTTCAACCCTACATTGTGTTCCTAAGATGTTAAATACAAGTTCTCCAAGATCGGCAGTCATTTTTAATTATGGGTGCTTTCTATTGAAAAGATGTCTCTAACCTCAGCATTGGAGGTAGCATTTCCAGGTCCAAACCCTGGCCATCGGCGTTCTCCACACTGGGGGGACCACACTGCTCCTAGCCCTCTCTTTGCCAGTGTGTGCTGCTGACGAGCACTCTGCTTCCTCTGCAGAGAGAGCCGGCCGAGGAGGCCCTGAAGAGCAGCAGCATGAACCTGGACCAGGCCATGAGTAAGTGAGGTGTCAGCAGCACTCACCAGAACCACCAACAGAATGCACAGAGATACAAAATATGGGGCACTGGGCTGGGATTGTAGCTCAGCGGTAGAGCGCTTGCCTTGCATGCGTGAGGCCTTGGGTTCGATCCTCAGCACCACGTACAAAGCAATAAAATAAAGACATTGTGTCCATCTACAACTAAAAAAATATTAAAAAAATATATATATGGGGCACTAAGTGGACCTCAAGAAGGAAGGACACTATAGTGTGTGACCTGAGCTTGACACATTGCCTGCCAATCTGCACATGCCCATGCCCACAAGTGACCACAAAGATAGCATAATTATTGATTTGGGGTGACAGACTTTGGTGAGTAGGCAGATTTCCAAGTACAGAGCCTGTGAGTGATGGTGGAGGTGGTGTGACCAGGCGGGCTGAGACTGGCAGGGCAGGGCAGCATGGGCTAGCAGAGGCAGTGAGCACCAGCTTCTCAGACTTGCGAGGCAATGCAAAGTTAAAGTGACCCAAACCACGCTGGTCACTGGGCCACTCACTTCTAGTAATGCAGAAGCAGTTTACTTTTACAGGACATCAGTAGTGGGAACTGAGGCCACAAGGGGAGTGAGAGGAACTGTTCCCATAGATAGTCGGGAGACCCTGACCCTGACGGTGGTGAAGAAGCGAGCTGTGAAGCCTGGGCAGCCAGGTGGTGGGTGGGCTCATCCAGGGGGAGGTGGCGGGGTGCCAAGCAGGCCCAGGGCCGGCTTGGCCCAGGGCCGGGGACCAGCACCTGAGGGCTTATTGTGCCCCTGCTCCTTTGTGAAGGGCTCAGGGGTCTCTTCCCTGAGGCTGGAGCCAACGCCTATCCTATGTCAATGCCGTGCCCACATTTGTTTTTAGTGTTGTTCTGTGTGTTGTGCCCCAGGCGCTCTGCTGGAAAAGAAGGTGGACATGGACAAGCGTGGACTGGGAGTGACCGACTATAATGGGATGGTCACCAAACCCCTCAGCTGCCGCCCACCAATCTCCAAAGAGTCTTCCATGGACCGCCCCACCTTTCTCGACAAGGTAATGGATTTAGGCGGTTTTTAAACAAGAAGTGTTTTTATTTAAACTGTGTCCTTAATGCAAGTCAGATTAAATGTTTGCTAGACTTTGAACTTTTTTTCCCTTAATATATGAAAATTTATCTCAGAGACGTAACATGTTTCACAAATGATGTTACTAGGAATGAGAAATGCTAGAACTGAAAGCTGATCTTCATTTTTGCTGTGTGAACGTAGCTGGTTACCTGCTTCAATCTGCCCAATATACAAGAGTGATCAAATTTGTTTTACTAATTTCAAATATACAGTTCTTCCATTTGGAAATGATATGTTTAACCTTGGAGAAAGGGAAGTGGTGGGGCTGGGCGCTGGCCAGCCACCCATGTCAGTGATGCCCACAGCCCCCAGACAGCTCCCTGCACATTCAAGTCCAGTCAGCTCGGGCCTCTAAGTGTTTTCAGGGGGTGATGTCCTCCCTCCAGACTGGTGGAACTACAAAGCAGGGAAGCATCGTGTTAGATTTGATCAGAATGTTCCAACCCTGAAAGTAAAGTTGAAACAAGAAGGGACGCACTTTTAAAAACACAGGAAGTCTCCCAGGAGGGCTCTTGCCATTCATGATAGGATTTTCTCTGTGTTCTTGGAGCCTCCCCAAAACACTGCACGTTAGAAAATCAGGCTGTGGAGTGAACCAGGAACATACTATACTAAAAAATTACCTGTTCATTTGAAATTCCAAATTAACACGGCATCCTGTATTTTTATTTGCTAAATCTGGCAACCCTAAGAGTGGGACCCTGACCTATTTCCTTATCTTTAAAGCAGAATAATATTACAAACTGGTTGTGACATTGGATGAGATGTTTGTTAAGGGCTTAGCACATAGTATGCCCTCAATAAATATAAGGGAAAAACTAATAGGATTCCATATGTTTTATAATTGACACTCATATTAGGTTAAACCTTATGAAATTTCTGAGTGCCAAGGTCAAAGCTGGTGAATGTCAGAATCCAGCCCATGTACCCCTAGAGCCTTGGTCCTTCCCTTTCAAAAAGAACCTGTTTGTTTGAAAGTGGTTGTACCATGTTCTCCAAATCAGATTCAGCGGCACTTGTGGCCCTTCCTCTCACCCTACCCAGGGCAGGGGCAGCAGTATCTGAAAGCAGTACTAGAAGCTAGCGTATGTGTTTGTAGAATGTTTTCAGTGAAAACAGCATCTTAATCCTGTTTCTCTTTTTCTTTTCCCCTCTCCTTTCGCCCATGCTGTCCATTCCCTCGCTGTCCACACTCTCACTCTCTTAACTCTCCATCCGTCCCCTTCCTCCTCCCTTGGGAAACTGTTCCGTGCTTTGTCTGCTGGTGGACGCTGCGCACAGCTCACCCTTTCTTTCTCCAATCAGGATGGCGGCCTCGTGGAAGAGCCCACGACTTCACCGTTTTTGCCTTCCCCAAGCCTGAAGCTCCCCCTTTCCAACAGTGCACTCCCCAATCAGGCCCTGGGTGGGATTGCCTCAGGGCTGGGCATGCAAAACTTGAACTCTTCCAGACAGGTAAGTGTGGGGAGAAAGCCGACTGTGGTCTCTGTTCACCTGCCTCTTAGAAAGATGTGGTCAGCCGGGCGCGGTGGCGCAAGCCTGTCATCCCAGCACTTAGGGAGGCTGAGACAGGAGAATCGTGAGTTCAAAGCCAGCCTCAGCAACAGTGAGGTGCTAAGCAACTCAGTGAGACCCTGTCTCTACATAAAACACAAAATAGGGCTGAGGATGTGGCTCAGTGGTCGAGTGTCCCTGAGTTCAATCTCCAGTACCAAAAAAAAAAAAAAAAAAAGAGAGAGAGAGAGATGTGTTCCATGGAAACTCTCTTATGTTCCATTAATACTTTTATTTTAAAATACAATCAAATATGGAAGAGTAGTTGAAATACCATAAGAGTTTCCCTCAAGTGATTCAGTGGAATCAAGACTGAATAACCGTTCTTAAAATTCAACAACACAACCGGAAATGCTTGTTACTTTTACACTAAACTAAAACATACTTGAGTTTTCCCATGCCCTGGGCTATCTGAATGACAGACAACTGCCTGCTAATTGAAATGCTGATGTGTTACCAAGCAGTCTTGAGCTGGAAGAGAACCCAGGCACTCCCCTCCCACCAGAAGCAGAGAGGGCCTGTCCTACAAGGAGGTCCCCCAAGGGCCTGGGAGGCCTGTCTGTGTGCTGTTCCATTTCTCCACCCTCCCGTGGATTCTCTGACTCGAGATGGTGTTCAGATGAGCAGCATCCAGATGGCTACAGGCCAGCCCTCCTCACTGGTTTTGCAGGGAAAAGGCCCACACACACCTTTGCCCCTTTCTTGAGGTACCCCTAGTGTTAGGAAGCCTGAACAGGCTCTTTTGTGCCTGTGGTCTGCATGGGATTACCAACAGCGTCCTGTCCACTCAGAGCTCCCAGTTGACCTTCAGTGCAGTCCTGGTGCTCTTACAATTGCTAGCTTCATGGAGTTTGGTAGGAAATCTCCCTTCCAGACGTTCTGTTGTCGAGAGTCAGCAGCCCACCAGCACTATGGGCACAGGATGGGTCTCCTGCCCAGTGCACCCCAGACTGCTCTCCTAAGAGCATCTTGCTGTACCTCTTTGCTAGGTAGATCATGACATAGTGTAGAAAATGCACCCCAGACAGACTTACTGGATCCGACACAAAGTTAACTACCTGAATTTACCAATTGATTCAATTCCAGGGTTTGTTGAAATAATAGCTATATTTCCCATTTGAAAATGTCATTCTTCTCTGGGTTAGTAGTGATCACCAAACATTCTTGCCTTTTAACTCTGACCATAGATAGCCTTCTGGAAATGTCATTCAGACAGCTATGTCCACGTTGCTGTTTTCTGAAACACTCTGTTGTTGTGGTTTCTGTAAGTTGACAGCCTTCTTGGGGACACTTTAAAATGCACTGTCAGGCAGGGTGCAGTGGCACATGCCTGCACTCCCAGCCACTCAGAAGGCTGAGGAAGAAAGATCACAAGTTTAAGGCCAGCTTGGGCAACTTAGTGGGACCCTGTCTCAAAATTTTAAAAATGCATAAAAAGGACCAAGGGTAGAGCTTAGTAGTAGAACACCCCTGGGTTCTGTCCCCAGTACTGCCAAAAAAGGAGGCTGTCATCATATGGCTCCTGTGAGTTTAAAGCATCAGCTGCTTCTGTGGCTGATTGTCCACTCACTGTCACCAGTACAGACAGTATGGGTCCCGGATATGGTGGGAGCAGGTTGCAGTGTTGGGAAGCAGAAGCCACCTTGCATTCATAGGCGTGAAGCACACTACTTCACCTGCCCATGTAGCCTGCTTATTTCTGTTCCCTAAAGTCCATGCCATCTCCCTGCAGATCCCGAGTGGCAATCTGGGTGTGTTTGGCAATAGCGGAGCAGCACAAGCCAGGACCATGCAGCAGCCGCCACAGCCACCAGTGCAGCCTCTTAACTCCTCCCAGCCCAGCCTCCGCGCTCAAGTGCCTCAGTTTCTATCCCCTCAGGTCAGACCCGTGCAGAGTGGGAAGCACAGGCGGGTGCTTGGTGGGGACTTGCGCCGTATCTGAGACACTCTTTTAAAGTGAGAGCTGAATTAATCCACATCTAAGCGGAGTTCTCTCTGTTTTTAATCTGTAACGTCATCCTGACCCTTCAGGAAGCAGCTTGGCCCTGCTGCCCCAGGAGTATCCCCAGAGCCTGCTGCTCAGGCAGCCTCAGCTACCACGCCAGCCACAAGCATCCACTGGTCAGAGCAGCTCTAGGGGAAGACAAGTCAGTGCGCCACCAGCGATGTGGTTCTGTCCTGAACTTGCCTTAGAGTTGCTCTGATGAATCTGATGATGGTCCTGGGTTGCTGGCAAGGGCAGGGCAGGCTGCTCTGCTAGCAGCTTGGGACGTGGAAGAGATGGCCCCAAACAACCCAGGACTGCCCCGCTGTGGTGAGAAGCTGGAGGCAGTCACAGAGAGCAGGTGTGTGTTACAGATTTGTAGAACATTCCACAATTTCAGGCTTTAGACTGAGTTTTTAATCACAATGCGACAGTCCTTGCCCTCATACGAATGTTTAGTAATTGCTTTATGTTGATAACACATCAGAGCTCTACTTGATATGTCATTCTGGGGCAGAGGGAGGCTGTGCCCTGCCAGGAAGGAGCAGAAGCATCCTGAAGCCCCTACCACCTCCTGGCATTCTTCTAGCAGAGGGAAAACTGCTTTGTCCCCTGAGAGATCCCTGTTACCAAGAAAATATTTGAGATTTCTAAAGGACCTTATGTTTAATCTGTTTCAAAAGAGAATATACTAACCCATCAGTCTTCCATTATTTGTAAAATTTAAGTTTCAGTTGACTTTGGATTTCTATAACAAAATCCCTTAGACTGGATAAGTTATAAACGGCATGGGCTCTTTGCTAATAGTTCTGGAGGCTGCACGTCCAGGATCAAGGCACCAGAAGGTCTGGTGTTTGGTGTGGGCTCCCTTCATGGATGGTGAGTCCATGCGTCCTCATGGAAGCAGGGCAGCCACACTCCCTTGGGCCTCTTCAGTAAGGGCCCTGATACCACTCAGGGATCTGCCCTCATGGCTCGACCACCTCCCAAGGGTCCCAACTCTTAATCTGCTACATTGAGGGCTAGATTTCAACACTGGTATTTGGGAGACACAAACATTCATATCGTAGCGTATAAGAAGACACAGAAGCGAGCAGGATGTGTGGGAACAAATGTCATTCTCTAATGATTTGTGCCCCAGTCTGTGCACTAGCAGAGATGGCTAGAACTTGGTAGAATGATAGTTAAATTTGTTCGTAAGCCTCTGTGACAGACAGGCCTCAAAAGACAGTGGCTCAAACAAGATAGGCATTTCTCTCTTTCACAACAGTGTAGACAGAAGCAGGTAAGAGCTTGTGGGGCAGCTTGGCCACGGCCACTTGCCAACCACAGGAAGAAGGCATGAGAGAGGCCTTTGTGTGGCTCTCCTGGAGAATGCATCTGCCCACAGCCAGCCCCACAGCCTGAGAACACTTAGTGTCCCCCCACCCTGCGCCGAGGAGCAGGTCTCAAAAATCAGTCACCGCTGTGCTATCTTGTCTTCTCAGTGAATTCCAATACAGCCCTGTTTTGTGTTTTATGTAGAGACAGGGTCTCACTGAGTTGCATAGCGCCTTGCCGTTGCTGAGGCTGGCTTTGAACTCGCGATTCTCCTGTCTCAGCCTCCCAAAGTGCTGGGATGACAGGCTTGCACCACCGTGCCTGGCTTGACTTACCCTTTTTAACTTGTGTATTTTTAAAGAAAATTTCGCATGTCTACCATAAGTAGAAAAATAAACATTTTTCTAATAAATATTAGACATTTTTTGTCTTTTTAGTTGTATATGGATACAATGCCTTTATTTATTTTTTTATTGTACTGAGGATTGAACCTAGTGCCTCAAACGTGCTAGGCAAGCACTCTACCACTGAGCCACAGCTACAGCCCATAGACAATTATTGAAGTAAAAAATCCTCAACCATATTACACCTAAAATCATCTTGCGTGTCTACCTGTGATGTGAAGGACCATTTCACACTTTGGAAAACATTGAAATAGCCAGTGTTAGCCCTGCTTGGTTCAGAGTAGTGAATTCCAGTTGAAGAGACTGCCCTGAGTGGGAGGCAGGTGGGTATCTGGGTCAGCTCTGCAGAGAGCCACAGGGAGACTGGAGGCAGTGGTGTCCAGCCAGGGGCCTGTCGGCTCTGGAGCAGCAGTGGCAACATCAGGAGTGTGCGCACAGGAGAGGGGCTTGCTGAGCCTCCCAGGGGTGCAGCTCATGCAGGGGCTGGGCCCAGGGGATGTGTGAGCCACTTGCCCCTGCCTCCTGTCCTTAAGGCTTTCACTTGGCAGAACATGAGCTCAATCATTGATGGGAACGACCAGAACGTGGGGGGCTGAAGAGCAGCCAAAGCATTTAGGGACAGAAATCTCTGAAGACTCTCCTTCCTTCCTTCCTTCCTTCCTTCCTTCCTTCCTCTCCTTCCTCTCCTTCCTCTCCTTCTTCTCCTTCTTCTCCTTCCTCTCCTTCCTCTCCTCCCTCTCCTTCCTCTCCTTCCTCTCCTTCCTCTCCTTCTTCCCTCCCCTTCCTCCCCTTCCTGTCTTTCCTCTCAATATGTTAACTACTAATGTTAAAATGTCCTCAAATGTTCTAAATGGCCTTTGAAGTCCAACCTTTTAAGACAAATAAAATTATCATTTAATCAATTTTGAGTCTCAGAAACACTCTGCAGGCAAGTAAATGTCCTCACAGAGATGGTGCTGACAGTGTGTCTTATGTCAAACAGGTTCAAGCACAGCTTTTGCAGTTTGCAGCAAAAAACATTGGTCTCAACCCTGCACTATTAACCTCGCCAATTAACCCTCAGCATATGACGATGTTGAACCAGCTCCATCAGCTGCAGCTGGTGAGTTCTCAGGTCGCCCAAGCTACAGGAGAAGGGGAGCATCCCACACACTCATAGCTAAGCAATACCCACCATGGATGGCCATGGTCGCTATGACGCTTCTTCCTGGTGTGATGTGTCGAGACTGTTCGTGAATTACGAAGCTTTACACTAAGGGTGTTTTTACAGCCGGGCGCGGTGGCTCACGCCTGTAATCCCAGCACTTTGGGAGGCTGAGACAGGAGAATCGCGAGTTCAAAGCCAGCCTCAGCAACGGCGAGGTGCTAAGCAACTCAGTGAGACTCAGTGAGACCCTGTCTCTACATAAAACACAAAATAGGGCTGGGGATGTGGCTCAGTGGTCGAGTGCCCCTGAGTTCAATCCCCAGTACCAAAAAAAAAAAAAAAAGGGTGTTTTTACTAAGCTTTGTAGGTGTTTTGGCCCGCTCAGCTTTGTACATGTTCAGAAGGAGTCTCAGAGCCAGTTAGCTCCCTTTGAGCTCTTAGCTTCTGATCTGAGCCACAGAACACAAAAATTCATTTGAATGACTGTTTTCTCAGTCCCCCCAAAAGTGGTTTGCACAGTACCCATTCTACAAACAGGTGAGAGTCCCTTCATCGTGGGTGCTAGATGCCTTGGAGCTAAGAACTTGATTCTCTCAGGCCCCCTTTGAGAGTGGCTGATGTGAGTTGGGGGCACACCAATAATCCCAGCTACTCAGGAAGCTGAGGCGGGAAGGTTGCAGGTTCAAGAACAGCCTTAGCAACTTAACAAGATCCTGTCTCAAAAAAAATATAAAAAGGACTGGGGATATAGCTTAGTATTAGGGCACCGCTGGGTTCAGTCCCCAGGACTTGGGAAAGAAACAAAAGAGTGTGGCTGATCTGACCCAGTTTTTCTTAAAAGTTTTATAATTTAATATGTCTTAAATTTTTAATTTTTAAAGTTTTATTGCTTTTACCATAAACACCATGTTATTACATTCCCAAGGTGGGTACTAGATTGATGCACACTACAGGGCCCAGTCTTATTCCACTCTTCGATGTGTGGCCACCTGGTGTATTCAGAAGTACTAGCTGGAGACTTGTAGGCGTCAACAGCAGAACAGCGGGAGCAAGAGCGGCCTCTAATGGATGGCATCCCAGTGAGACCTTTGCTTATACAGGAGTCTGTGGGCCCTTGAGGCCCCACCACCACCATGGTTTCCAAAACATTGTTTTTAAGCATATGGCTATGAAGTTTGGACATCTGGCTTTTCAGTCAGTAGCAGAGAAGGATGGGGCAGCAGGAGGGAAGTGTCCTAGAGATACTATGGGTGTCCTGGCTTTTCTGAAAAGCACAGGGCTCAAGACATAGGGCCGGGTGGCCGCACCCTGCGGCTCTTTCTTGGTCCACAACAGAGATGGGGAGGCTAGCAGTACTGGTTCAGGGCAACGTGCTTGCACAGTCCTGTAGCTCTCGGTGCTGGCAGCAGCAGCCGGAGACCCTACCCCCAAGAAGGAGGCGGGTGCTGTGAGAAACAGACACACCTTCTAAAGCACAGGGATTTAGAGCCATTGCCATAGAGCAAGGACACGCACCACTGCACAGTACCGTGGGCCTGGCGTGCCAGAGTTGTCCCCTCGCCTGGTGAGCTCCTCTTGGTCCCGTGCTGCAGAACATCAAGAAAATGCTGCATTGTTTACTGTATTCTGTTCTCAGATTTTTTCCCAGAAAAGTTGGAGAAATAAAGTTCAGTGCTTCCTAAGATTCAGTTGGGTCCTTGATGGATCCACTTAATTAATGAGGCCTTTCTAAGAGCTTAATCTATACTGTTATTTGGATTCTATTTTAATTAAATTCTCTTGTCAAAAATATTTCCCAAAATCCATGTTGTAAGAAAGAAAATCTAGCATTCCAGCAGCATTCTGAAATAATCAACTGAACACAGGATCTGCACCAGTGCACTTAGAACCATGGGGTCACCTCAGCCCACTCTGGCCACAGGTGCATGTGCTGCAAGGGCCCATGTTTGGAGTGCTGCCCTGTCTTTAGTTCCCATGTCTTTAGTTACCATGAGGTAATCACATGTCCTCCTGGTGCTTAGGAGCTATTAGTACCCATTCTTTGATTGGGGTAGCCTGTTTCTTTAATCTGGCCATTTTGGACTTTAGTCTCAATCATGATAAGAGCTTTTTATTTTCTTAATGTCAGGAAGTTGAACCGTCTATTTATGGCTTTCTTATAACATTCTAGCTTTTCTTTCTGCTAATAGGCATACCAACGTTTACAAATCCAGCAGCAGATGTTACAGGCCCAGCGTAATGTGTCCGGACCCATGAGACAACAGGAGCAGCAAGTAGGTGTCACCCAGCCTGACTCTTGTCATTAGCCTTGATTGTCCTTGATAGAAGAGACACTAACTGATGAACTATTAGATTGTCCTTGATTTTTTTTTTCAGCTGAAGCTTCCCTTTGAAAAGCCCTGGGACTGGCTAGGTTTGGGGGTGAGGAGCTGACCCAGCCATTGGAAGCCCAGATGTGAAAACACTTGTGTGCAGAAAAGCCTTGCACATCACTTCACACTGGCTAACGTGTGTCTTTTCCTGTCAGGTTGCGCGCACAATCACTAATCTGCAGCAGCAGATCCAGCAGCACCAGCGCCAGCTGGCCCAGGCCCTGCTTGTGAAGCAGCCTCCGCCGCCGCCACCCCCGCCGCACCTGTCTCTGCACCCCTCTGCAGGCAAATCGGCCATGGACAACTTTCCCCCTCACCCCCAGGCTCCCAGCCTACCTGACCTGCAGACCAAAGAGCAGCAGTCTTCACCCAACACCTTTGCTCCTTACCCTCTCGGTGAGTCTCCTGTGGCTACCAGCACTGCCCTGCAGTGGGCAGCATAGCTGGCTGGTGCTGAAACAGCGTGCCAGGACTGCAGCCCCAGACAGACCCCTAGAACAGGCCTCCCGAGGCCTCTGCAGAGGCAGCAGCACTGCCTCTGTACTTTTGCCTTCTGCAAAACAAAGCGCTTGACCACTGCCTCAAGTACTTTGAGTATAAAGTCTTCCAAAGCCCCAAAGATATTCCCATTTCCACTGTTGCATCAGAAAAGCCTATTCATTCCTGGTTTATTTTTCTTCTGCTGTTTTCACCAGCCACCATCCTCCAGCTTCAGCTACAGAATAGAGTTTATAGTAGCTCTGCCGATAGCTTGTTCAGACTCATTAAAGCAGGCTGCGCTTACAGGGCAGCAGCTGTTCCTCCAGCCCCTACAGTGCAGAACAGGAACTGACCTGCCAGAGCATGCCCAGCATGTAAAGCCCACATCTTTAGAGCCACAGTACCCGCCCTCCAAGTCACACAGGCAGGCTGGCCAGGAAAGACATGGGTTACACAACCAAAGGCAATTGAGGAGAAATGTCACCAGGAGCTAGGGGGCTGCATTTCAGGCCTGTCTGTTGTTGTCAGAATCTATAGACATAGGACAAAGGAAATCAGTAGCTCAAAAAATATATCCCTAAGGGCAAAGGTCAGTTGAGTGACAGAGAATTTGCTACCAATGGATAAAATCCCCTTCTAAATGCTAGTACCAGTCTCTGAAAACAGTTACGAGTTCTAATCATAGGAACACTTCCTGCTTCACATGTAGCAAACATTGTGTATCTTTAGCATGAAGCTAACGTGTTAGACTGGACTGTGTTGTCTCTTCATTCCTGTCCTGTCCGTTAATGCCCCTGATGTCCAAGAAGTAGTGTCTGGTAGTTAAGGCCTGACCTAGGAATTAGCTTCCTGAGTTTGAGTCCTGGCCCACCACCAGCAGGCCCACTGCTAGCTGGTGCAACTTGTCTTGCTGCTCATTGCCTCAGGTTCCCTGTCTCTAAAGTAGAAATGTTTACCACATAGGGTTTCTTTAAAGATTAAATGAGTTAACATGTAAAGTTCTTCCATAGTACATAGCATGTGGCAAGCACCATATAATACATTTGCTTTTCATATAGGCTCTTCTGTTTTAGGAATGATTGTTTGGGAAATTAATTCCATTCCAACTGTCATCCTAAAATGCTCTGAATCCAGCTTCTGGAGTTCACCTATCCTCTCAACCTGCTTTGGAGAATAAAGTGCACTCATCTCTGCTCTGCAGGATTTCTTCCTTAGTGTAATGAAAGGATTCATGCAATGGATCTGATGAAAAATATTTTGATAAAATGTTCTAATATTCACATTAAAGTTGCAAATTTTATTGAAAATGAATAGCTAGTAAGATAGAGGAAACTTTGCCTTCCTGTTGACTGTCAGCATCTCTCTACAACAGCATGTACTGAAGGCCTCTTAGAAGCTAAGATACTGGTGCCCGGAGCCAGCAGCCCACACCTAGTCATGGGCTTCCGTCCACCTTCTGTCTGCATGTCCAGCCTCCTTGGCTATTCCATCTCTTCCCCCATAGAGCCAACCACCTGGACAAGAAGATGAGGTCTACCCACAGGAAGAAGTGGCTCTGGTACCCAGTGGCTTTCAAGGCTGTTGAGCAGAGGGTTGACTTTCACCTTAATGACTAAAGAAAAACCAGAGAACAGAATTTAAACTTGAGCCTCAAATGGGTAGAATTTCAGTGAATAAAGAGAAGGCCTTTCCAAATACAGCCTTACAGAGGAGCTCTGGTATGTTCCAGGGGCAGTTGACATTGGCCCAGGTCGGTCTAGGTGACTTGTGAAGGAAGAGTTGAGAGAAGGGATGGGGCCAAATTGTGGGATTTGGATGCTCTGCTGGCCAGGCTGAAGCCCCTGCCTTGTGGCCCCTCATCTGATAGATCTGTACAAATGGAAGTGAAAGCAAGAAAGCAGAGACTGCAAGCAGGCACCCTCTAGGTAATATCAAACTTGCAGAGGTGTTTTGTTAGGTCTACAAAGTGTGTATCTGTGTATCTCTGTCTTCTGTCTCTCTATCCATCTATCTATCTATATTGATTACTAACATTTAAAAATTGAGAAGGCGGGCGTGGTGGCGCACGCTTGTAATCCCAGCACTTAGGGAGGCTGAGACAGGAGAATCAAGTTCAAAGCCAGCCTCAATGGTGAGGTGCTAAGCAACTCAGTGAGACCCTGTCTCTACATAACACACAAAATAGGGCTGGGGATGTGGCTCAGTGGTTGAGTGCCCCTGAGTTCAATCCCTGGTATGTATTTATGTATGTATAAATAAATAGATAGATAAATAGATAAGTAAATAAATAAATAAAAATTGAGAAATTGTCATCTGGGCACTATGGTGCACGCCTGTCATCCCAGCGGTTCGGGAGGCTGAGGCAGGAAGATCACCAGTTCAAAGCCAGCCTCAACAGCTCAGCAAGGCCCTAAGCAACTTAGCGAGACCCTGTCTCTAAATATGATATACAAAGGGCTTAGGACTCGGTGATTAAGTGCCCCTGGGTTCAATCCCTAGTATAAAAAGGGAAAAAAAGGAAATTATCAAATAAAAATGACTCCTGGCTTTTTTTTAAATTGGCTCACCAGGCACAGTGATACACACCTATAATCCTTACTCAGGAGGCTGAGGCAGGAGGATTGCAAGTTTGAGGAAAGCCTGAGCAACTTATTGAGAACCTGTCTCAAAAAGAAAAGGCTGGGAGTGTAGCTCAGGGTAGAGTACCCCTGGCTTCAATCCCCAGTTGAAAAAAAAGAAAGTAAGAAAAAGAAAAAGTGGCCGCACAGGTCAGCGTTCCGCATGGCAGTGTCTGGTTGCCCGGCAGCACTTGCTTTCACAGTGCAGAGCCTGTGCGTCCTGCCCTAGTCATCCACTCGGTTCCTGTAGGCATTTGAATTTACAGCCCCTGATATAAAGTTAAGAACCAAATGTTTGGAACCTTGCCTAATAGTAGGGTCCCTCACGGGTGCCATATGATGTGTAGGTGGGTGGGTGCACGTGGCAGGCAGACTACCGCTGTTGAGGGACCGCACGCTGGGCTGCCCTGCCGCAGGTGGCCCCTTCCAGCCCAGCCGTCTGGCCTACCCCTTGGTGGCATTCCTATGAGGAGCTCTTCACTTCAGCCTTTGTGTCACGGTCCCCATCGTCTTTGTCGACCCACATAGCACTGGGGCAAACGGCAGCTCCCACTTGCCCAGATAGTTCAATTCCTGAAAAGTCGTTGGATAAGCAACTCACACTCCTTCCGAGAATACAGAAGTTCACTGGCGGTAGGTCTAGTTAGTAAGACCAGCTTGTTCTGTAAGCAGTGGGTCAGGAGAAAGCTTTCTTGACCTGGCAGTTCCCACAAGGTGCCCTGAAATTCAAAAGGATTTTCCTCCTTGTTTGGCTCACTGCTTCTCTGTAATGCTGACTGAGCAGTCTCAGGACCGTGTTCAGCACTAAAATGAGCAAAATGAGAATTGTGGGATATACTTAATTGAAGATTGTTGGAATTTTCACTTTAATTGAGGAATAATATTGCTTAAAAAAAAAGAAAAGAAATATGTTGTTTGGAAGAGAAGCATTTTTTCACCAGCATTAACAGTGTGTTTGGCTGTCAGTGAAGCCTGGAGTGGAGTTGTGCAGAGGAGGGGAGGCAGGTCCTAATGGCATCTCTGTTTTCAGCTGGACTGAACCCCAACATGAATGTCGGCAGCATGGACATGACCAGTGGTTTGTCGGTGAAAGACCCATCTCAGTCCCAGTCACGCCTCCCTCAGTGGACACACCCTAACTCCATGGACAGTTTGTCCAGTGCTGCTTCTCCTTTGGATCAGAACCCCAGCAAGCACGGTACGTTGCGGCCAGCACACCCTCAGAGGGGTCGCCTCTGCCCCGTTCGTTGATCATCCCATCGTAGGGCATCCGCTCTGTACATCTCTGCACACCCAATGCTGAAGTGCAGTGAGAGCCTCCCGTTCCATTACAGAGCATGTGAGGTTTCCACGAGTCAAGGACCAGACTTTCTGAGACTCAGCCATCAGATCTTAGCTTCAAACCCAGAAATCCCTGAAAACACCCCAGAGCACCAGAGTGTGGGTCACAGCCTGTGTGCTTGCCTTTTTTTTTTTTTTAACATCTGCATTCCTAAACTACAACAATGAGTCTACTGAAAAGAATTTTTTTCAATAAAATAATAAAAGACAAACAAAATCAAATACTTAGAAGGGAAAAAGAAGCAAAATGTTAACCATCAGAGGTGATCACACTGTTAAGCATTAAATGTAACTCTGAACTTCCTGGTAGCATAAAACATGAAGGAAATTTAAGATGTTATGTAATTACTTGATCCAAATAATTTAAAAGGAAAAAGTTCTGCCTAGTGGTTAATTCTACAAGGAAATCTCCATGACACCCGTGCACCTTCCTTGGCAAGAAGGGAAGCCCCGTCACATGTGGCTGATTGGTTTCATCTGTATAAACTTAACACCCCATTTGTTCTCCCTTAGTGAGGGTGGCCGACTGCAGGAGGGGAGGACACAGAGATAGCAATTATGGCAGCTAACCACAAAGGTTCATGCCTTGTCCCTAGAGAGGGGTATGTCATACAGATTTCCAGCATGGATGGAGGTGTGGCTCAGTGGCAGAGCCATGCCCTGGGTTCCATCCACCCCGGCACTGCAAGAAATAAGTAAATATTTACTAGGCCCAGCGGCACACACCTATGGTCCCACCTACTTGGGAGGTTGAGGCAGGAGGATCACTTGAGCCCAGAAGCTCAGGGTGAGCCAGGGAAAACAGACTCTGACTTAAAAAAAAAAAAAAATGGTTCCCATTTGACTAAGTAAAATGGTTCTTCAAGAGTTTTGGTCCAGCCAGGCATGGTGGCTTATGCCTGTAAACCCAGCACTTTGGGAGGCTGAGACAGGAGGATGTGAGTTCAAAGCCAACCTCAGCAACAGCGAGGCACTAAACAACACAGTGAGACCCTGTCTCTACATAAAACACAAACTAGGGCCAGGGAATGTGGCTCAGTGGTCAAGTGCCCCTGAGTTCAATCCCCAGTACCAAAAAAAAAAAGTTCTGGTCCTCCAAGGAGAAAGTTGGACTAAGCAGACCAGTCACTATTCTTGAGAATTCTGGACAGACCAGATCTGATAATTCATGTTACTCTGACAAACCTGGAAAGGAAGGCTCTTTGACAGCCCCTGGGTCTTGAGCAGAGAATATTCACTTTCTTTCTCCTGTAGGTGCTATCCCTGGAGGTCTAAGTATTGGGCCTCCAGGTAAGTCCTCCATTGATGACTCCTATGGCCGGTACGATTTAATCCAGAACAGTGAGTCACCAGCCAGTCCTCCTGTAGCTGTGCCCCATAGCTGGTCACGTGCCAAATCTGACAGTGATAAAATCTCAAATGGCTCCAGCATCAACTGGCCCCCAGGTAAGACCATACAACACCATGCTGCAGCAGATCTCCACACGCCCTGAGGCTGGGAGGAGCAGGACCTAGGCCACACATTCTGGAACCTTCGAGCCCACCACTTAGTCATTTCCCCTGGGAATCTCTTCATCAGATCAGTTTGGGCATCAAGCCTTGCTGTGTGGCTCCTTAGTCCAACGTCAGGAGTGGAAGGGTAGCAAGACAGTAGGGAAGGGCACTGGGTACCGTCTGGGAGGAAGATTCAGGCCTTGGTGTGCTGGCTGTGATGCCTGGTCCTGCTTTGTTCCAAAGGGGTGAGTGATTTGATGACAGAGTCTAATGCGTGCCTGAATTTAATCATCAGATCATAAACATCTCTACAAACAGGAAAAGAGTATTTCTAAATGTCAGGAAGCAGTGTGAGTGTGCTCTAGATGCAGCTTCATTTGATCTCCACAAACAGAGTTCCACCCTGGGGTTCCATGGAAAGGACTCCAGAATATCGACCCTGAGAATGACCCTGATGTCACTCCTGGCAGTGTCCCCACTGGGCCTACCATCAACACCACCATCCAGGATGTCAACCGCTACCTCCTCAAGAGTGGAGGTGAGGAGGGCCCCAACCTGCCTTCACCTGGGAGGGTCCAGTCTCCTTCAGAGGCGCCAGCTGGCAGTGCGGGTTTGAGGGCAGGCCACCTGAGGCACAACTGCTGGGCTGCTTCCCGTCACCTGTCAGCTCAGGCACAAGAAGATCGATGTGGGGTACATGCTTTTGCTTGACTTGCAGAGGCTGAACATCCTGCATCCAGAATGCTCGGGGTCAGAAGTGATTTGGATTCCAGAGCTTTTTGATTTTGGAATGTTTGCAGAGACTTCATGGTTGAGCATACCCATGGTTGAGTGAAGTCTATAGTGTGCCAACTCCATGACACTGAAGTTTCTGTGGATTTCAGATGCTCAACCCATATATCATATCATATAGCATTTTTTAAGATTGCATTATGAAATCACACTATTAACCTTTAGCTTTTTAATGAAAAAGTTTCTGCCTGAAATCTCTTTAAACTGAAAAGGATTTAGGAAGACCTTTTATTCCTCCATCCCAATCTGTTTTTCCTGTCACAAATCTCAATGTCAGTTTTTAGCACACCCTCTGTCAGACTTCAGGGTCCAGAGCAAGAAGTGCTAGGCTGAGCTGTGAGCTCAGAAAACACACGTAGACTTGTGCAGTTTGGAGAAGGGCGCTCCCTCCCTTTCTAAGGCGTGCCCTGGAAGGGAGCCCTAAAGAGAGCCATCTCCTGTGGTCTTGTCAGCAGCACTCTGGGGTATGGAAAGAAAAGCAAGGTCTTCAGAGACATCTGTCATCCCTGAGAAGGCCTCTCATGTAGCTCCCAAAATGTTAAGTTAGGTTTCCCCTTACAATAAGACCTGCTGGAGCGAGGTGTCTGCTTTTCTGCCTGTTTAAATGATGGACTGTAGTCTGGATGGAAGCCCACATGAACTCAGACCACCCTTCCCATTCCCTGCTGTCAAAACAGAGGAGCCTGCACAAGATGGCAGGGTTGAGCTGAGCACAAGTCACACCTGTGGCAGAGCAAGCAAAGCGAGCCCATGTGTCTTGACACTTGTGAGGACGTGTGACATGGGTCATGCTGGTCAAAGCATTAGCAGCTGAAAGAACCGAGTGTGGGTGGCACACGGCCGAGCTCCCGAAGCGGGCACAGATGAAGCCATGTGTGATCCTTTGGCCTCTGGGTGGAACAGGGACGCCGTGGGTGCCATCCACCATCTAGCTGGGTCTTCCATGATGTGGTAAAGGTGGCCTCAGGAAGCACGTGGCTTCTGGTCAGAGCCAAACAACTGCCTGTGGTTCGATACCTACCTAATCACAGAGATAGACAAAAGGGCAGAAGGGAGTCTAAGCTGAGAAGCACACTAGCCGTCAAGACGAGAAGGTGGAACCCAACTCTGGGATTAAACGTCAGCTGCCAGGCGCAGTGGCCACACTGTGATCCCCGTGATTCAGGAGACTGAAGCAGGGGAATCCCACATTCAAAGCCAGCCTCTGCAACTTAGTAAAAAAGGGCCGGGGAAGTGGCTCAGTGGTTAAACACCCTGAGTTAAATCCTCAGTACCTAAATAAATGAATGAATAAAATTGGAGACATGCAGAATATAAGTATGTTTTAACTTGTCAGCTCTGGTGAAGAAGTCCCCTACAGCAGGGCCTGTGGGAGGTGCCACATACCTGGGGGGCCCTGCCTTGGAGACTGTAGCTGTTAAGCCATCAGATTCTGTCTGTGGTGATGAAGGTAACAGCCCATCTGTGTCCAGGTCCCCAACTCAGAAGAGCTCTTCCTGCCTTTGCTTCCATGCAGTGTCCTCTGCACCACCCACCCACTCAACCCTCCCAGCTTCTTGCTTACTTCCCAGACTTGTGAGAGAGTGACAGTGAGCACAGCCACGTGGAGCTAAGCTCTGTCCCAAGGAACCAGGTGGCTTGAGGGTGCAGGGACAGATTTTCCTCAGAGCAGAAGATGCTCTGCGGGCACCATACCTGAAAGGGGCACAGTTATTGGGAGGGTGTCTCCAACTGTGCTGTGTCCCCAGAGGGAACTAGGAAGGGAGATACAGGGTCAGAAAGTGCTCATGTTTTTATGGCAGCATTTGTAATGAAAAGTGTGGGGTTTGTGTGCTTTACTTCTGTGGCTGTGGTTTGAACAGCGAAAGGCTGAGGGTTGCCCTACATGTAAATCATTACTGCGCTTAGGAAGGGGCCATCACGTGACCTTCCACAACTCTGACTTTCTGGTGTTGAATCTTCCCCCACGGCTTGACGTAACCCCCCTCAGAGCTCACGCTGTTGTCTTCTGGGCCTTGAGGAGCATCCTGCACAGCCCTTCCCTGGGGCTGCACTGCGAGACTCAGAGGCATGCCCTGCCTGCCCCCTGGCGCCATGCCTTCCTATCCAGTCCTCCACCCAGACAGCAGCTCGGAGGCCATCATGCACCACTCCCCACCCATTAGAGCTGCTGACCGCATGCCTGCCACCCCTTCTTAGTGCCATGTTTGGTTCTGCAGGGTCCTCCCCACCATCCTCTCAGAATGCCACCCTGCCTTCCTCGAGTGCCTGGCCGCTCAGTGCCCCCGGCTACAGTGGCTCTTTGAGCAGCGTTGCCTCCGCACCTAGTGCTGCAGGTACGAACTGGCCTCCACTTGCAGGTAGCATTTTCTTTCTTTCCCCAAACAAAATTGTGACAGGCCTCAGCTGTTCCCAGTGGTCATTGCCCTCTCCTGGTGTGAGCCTTGCCCTGCAACTGTAGGACTCGGGCGCATCTAAGTCCTCACCCGCGGAGGGGAGTGGGGCTGTGAAGGTGAGGTGATGCAGAAGGCGCCAGTGCAGCCTGGCACAGCACCAGCCGGAGTCCCTCTGCTTCCTTCTCTCCTCCCTGCAACCACAAGACAGGGAGTGTGTGAGTCCTGAGAAACTCAGAGGCAGGCAACAGCTGCGAATTTGCTGTTACTTGAATTTGCCATGAGAGGTAGACACTGGCAAGTCCCAGTGATAAGCCCCGGCCTCCACTGAGTGCCCGCCTCCTGCTGCCTGGATCCGTTGGCATCTGATGCGCTCCCATATTCCCACAGAAGGTACAAGTCCTTTCAAATAAGGCAGTTTTTAGGGTTAGGGGAGGATGGAAGGAAGAAAGAATTTGGATCTGAAATTCTTAAGACAAGGATATAAAGCACTAGACACAAAAACCCTGCATCGTATTTATAAATTATTTCCTATCTATTTCTGTATTCTATCAATGTTTAAACTGCTGTGCTACATGTGCCTCTACATGAAGACAGCATTTAGAGTTTTTTTCAGTAAGAATTTTTATGATTTCATTTCCTTGAGGGAAAAGCACTTTCAATGTGGTTTTGCATCTTATTAAGAGAAAAACAAAAAAAGACAAACAAAGCCAGGTGTAGTGGTGCACCCCGGTAATCCCCACGGCTCCAGAGGCTGAGGTAGGAGGACCTCAAGTTCAGAGCCAGCCTCAGCAACAGCAGGGCACTAAGCAGCTCAGTGAGACCCCGTCTCTAAATAAAATACAAAACAGGGCTGGGGATGTGGCTCAGTGATGGAGCCCCCTGGGTTCAATCCCTGGTACTAAAAAAGAGGAGGAATATATTTAGACTTTTAATACCTGCACGGTCATTTGGCTAAAGAGAAGACCAAAACAATCACTTTCCCTGTCTCTGAGTCAGTCTTGTATGGCATTTTGTTTTCTGACACCTTTTCTAAAGTTAGTGTTTGTTCACTGTGAAGTTTCAGCCACCTCAGGGGCCAGGCTTGGGGAATCACACTTGTGCTGTGAATACTGGACACAGGAGCATGCAGGTGTCCAGGACTCTGCTCATTTCGTCCAGCCCTGGGTGGATAAGACAGCTGGGGCTAATGGTCATTACTGATTTTTTTTTTCTCCCAACGAGCTTTAAAATAGTGCCTCCCCAGCCAGCATGCCAGATGTGGCATCTTGGCCTCAGGGCAGCTGGACTACTGTTTCTACGGCAGGGTGCACCAGGGGCATCTCTAAAAGCTGTGAGAGATTGCTGTGGCAGCTGGGGAAGGTGGCATGTCAGGAGCATTGCTCGGACTAGGGACTGATGCTTAAAGAAATAGCATAAGGGGCTGGGGTTGTAGCTCAGTGGTAGAGTGTTTGCCTCGAATGTGTGAATCACTGGGTTCAATCCTCAGCACCACATAAAAATAAATAAATAAAGATATCGTGTCCATCTACACCTAAAAGGTATTTAGAAAGAAAGAAAGAAATAGCATAAGGAAGAACATGTGGACCTTGTGGCCTCTGACCTCGACTAATCTTTTGCATTACTAGATGTGTCCCCGTAGGCTTCAATGGCAAGTTATTCTTCATGCTGATTTCAGAAATGCTCTTTTCTTGGTGGCAAATGTTAGCAGATTAATGAAGTATCAGAAACTTTGGCAAGGTCTATAGTGGCCATGCAGACTATGAGCAGAAATTGAAGAGAGAGCATTGCTGGGTGCAGTAGCGCATGCCTATGGTCTAAGCTACGTGGGAGGCTGAGGCAGGAGAATCACTTGAGCCCATGAGCTCAAAGTCAGCCTGGCAACATAACAAGACCCTGTCCAAAAAAAGAACTGGAAGAGGGCTGGGGCTGTAGCTCAGTGGTAGAAGCACTTGCCTAATGTGCGTGAGGCACTGGGTTCGATCCTCAGCACCACATATAAATAATAAATGAATAAAAAAAACTAAAACTAAAAAAAAATTAAAAAAAAAAAAAAAAGAACTGGAAGAAATAGAGGGCCACAGGCCTCGCTTCATGATGTGGTACTGGTGTTTCTTTTTTCTCCCAGTCGGCTGGTGTCAGAGTATGTGCCTGCTCCCCAAACCCAGCACTCGCTTCTCCTCTCTGACTGCAGAGTGAACATGCTCGTTTCTCTGCCTTCTAGGTAAACTGTCAGACATGAAATCGACGTGGTCCTCTGGCGCAGCCTCCCATACGCAAGCCTCTCTGTCTCATGAGCTGTGGAAGGTGCCGAGAAACACTACTGCACCCACCAGGCCCCCTCCAGGGCTCACCAATCCCAAGCCTTCCTCCACCTGGGGTGCCAGCCCCCTCGGTTGGACCAGCTCCTACTCCTCCGGTGAGTGCCTTTCTCTTCCCAGCCTCTTTGCTCCTCCCTTGGGGGCTCTACTTTTTGGTTTTGTCCCCTCCCTTATCAGGATCTCTGCGTGCTCCCTGGAGACTGGGCAGGGTCTGGAGGGAGCTGAGGCCTCCCTGCACCTGTGGGCTTTAGGTGACTGAGGCCACTTTGAGCCCCTGGGTTGCAGCTCACTGCAGCTTTGCTATGGGCCGGGAGGTCCCAGGTGGTCCCAGCACCTGTCCTCCGTCCTGCTGTGCCATGTGCTGGTCTCCCAGGGAGGCCCATTTGGCCTTAGCTTCCCACTGCCGTCAGCCCCCACCCGACAGCACCAGTGTCCTGATGTCGCCCTGTGTTTGCTTCTCCACAAGACCTCACTGGAGCCTGAGGGCTCTCCAGGCCAAAAGCAAACCCGCAGCTCAAAGAGCACCCTGGCGCTACTGGGACTCTGTGGGCTCCCTGTGGGTGCCTCATGCTAACCCTGAGGGATGAGAGAAGGGTCCTGGGATTTAAGAAACTGAAGGTTGGGCTGGGGATATAGCTCAGCTGGTAGAGTACTTGCCTTGCATGCACAAGGCCCCGGGTTCTAATCCCCAGCACCACAAAGAAAAGAAACTGAAGGTTTAAGTCAGCAACAGATGGTTTTGGGCCTGTTTCAGGCCTTTTAATAATGGCCCTTAACCAAGCGTGGTAATTCAAAACTGTAATCCTAGTGACTGGGAGGCTGAGGAAGGAGGATCACAAGTTAGAGGGCAGCCTGAGCAACTTAGACCCTGTCTCAAAATAAAAAATAAACAAATAAAAGGGGGGCTGGAGCTGTAGCTCAGTGGTAGAGCGCTTGCCTAGCATGCGTGAGGCACTGGGTTCAATCCTCAGCACCACATATAAATAATAAATGAATAAAATAAAGATCCATCAACAACTAAAAAATAAGTAAATAAAAGGACTGGGAATGTAGCTCAGAGGTAAAATGTGTTTAGGTTCAAGCCCCAGTACCAAAAAAGAAAAAAGAAAGAAAGAAAATAATGGAAATAATAATGGTCCTTATGAGCCAGGCGCAGTGGCACAAGCCTGTAATCCCAGCACTTTGGGAGGCTAAGACAGGAGAATCGCAAGTTCAAAGCCAGCCTCAGCAACGGTGAGGTGCTAAGCAACTCAGTGAGACCCTGTCTCTACATAAAACACAAAATAGGGCTGGGATGTGGCTCCGTGGTCAAGTGCCCCTGAGTTCAATCTCCAGTACAAAAATAATAATAATAATAATGGTCCTTATGGATTTACTTTGTTTCATTAACAGGCAGGATTTTAATACATTGAATGTAAGTGGGCGGTTAGGGCAGACCAGAACTTCCTAGGTGATTCTCTCCTGTCACACCTCATCACTCATAGCACAGGTGGGAATGCACAGGCCTCCTGGGCTGGTGGTGACACCCGGGAAACGGGAGATTCACAGAGTCAGACAGGTGTCTGCAGGGATGGTGAGATTTGGGTTTATCAGAAGATGCCCTGGGCCTCCCTGGCTTGAAGCGCTTAGGGCCTGACGTGTCCTAGATAAGGTTAGAAACCTGGAACAGAGCTGTGCCATCAGTACCCAACTCTGCAGGCCATCACTGAGTTCTTGTGCCTGGGCTTCTCACACAGGTTCTGCTTGGAGCACTGACACCTCAGGAAGGACAAGCAGCTGGCTCGTTCTCCGCAACCTCACACCCCAGGTAAAGCCCAGCATAATAGGAGGGTGTCCTGCCTGCCCACAGGGACAGAGCACAGCCATGGAAATGCCACGAGGCCCCTGGTCAGGCAGCTTGGCAGATATTCTCCCTGCCAAGGAGCATGCAAGGCAGGTGGAACCAGGCTCCGGCTGCAAGTGAGCAGGCCCAGAGGGCTGCTTTTAACCATGTTCTCGGTTATTTGTTCACCCTTTGTAAACAGAACTGCTTGTCTTCTAACTTCCCATTCAAGAGTGGCTTGGGCAGCTCAGGCCTGTGGCCAGCCAGGAATCACCATTCCTGACCTGAGGCACACACCTGCGAGGCCACAGGCCCTGGTGCCTTTTGCAAACCACAGACTATGTGGGATGTGCCCTGATGAGAGGGGAGCAGAACCCACAAAGGAATTTTCCTCCTTCCTCTGGTTAGTGTAACTCATGAACTATAACTGCAGTGTCCACACTCCAGGGGTGCCCGACGTAGCCAGCATCGGCGTCATACAGCTGTGTGTCATGAGGCCTTGTCTCGGAAGACATTTTTCTAGCCTTCGGTGCATCCGTTCGTGATGCTTGTGAAGAAGGTAGAGGAAGTACCCTGTGCTTCCTCCCCAGATCGATGGCTCTACGTTGCGGACGCTGTGTTTGCAGCACGGGCCTCTCATCACGTTCCACCTGAACCTGACCCAAGGCAACGCCGTGGTCCGCTACAGTTCCAAGGAGGAAGCAGCCAAGGCCCAGAAGTCTCTGCACATGTATGTCTCCCCTCAGCCAGCCCCACGCTGCCGGGTGGCCTCAAGTGCCCAATCATATGGAGGGGCATCATGTCCTGGGGCTGCCACCACAGCCCCCATGGGCCTGTGTGCCACAGGATCTCAGCCTCTTGTGGTCCAGGAGCTTGGAAGCCTGAGATCAAGGCCTGCCAGGGTCGGCTCCTCCAGAGGCCTCTCTCCTTGGCCTGTAGGCACCGTCCTCTTTGTGCCCTCATGTGGTCCTCCCCGTGTGTTGGTGTCCTGGTCTCCTCATATAAGAGCCTCAGTCAGGTTGGATGAAAGCCACCCACATGACCTCAGTTAACTGAACCACCTCTCTAAAGACCTGTCAATACAGACATTCAGAAGCATGGGGTAGGACTTCAGTGTATGAAGTTGGGGTGGGGACTCAGTTCCGCTCATCACAGGTGTCTTGTAACGGGTGGGTTTCTACTGATGGTGCTTGCCAGAAGTAGAAAAGCTCTCCAAAGACCATGTCAAGTCCCAACTATAGAGAGGAAGTACCCTCACGCTGCTCAGAGGGCACCATCTGCGTCTTTACGGCCAGCCCCTAGGCCTCCTTAAATTGTGCATTTGATACAGAATGTAAGACCTGCTCAGGAGCATCCGTTGAGATATGAGGCCTAGATATTAGTTCTTCCTGGTTTTAGCCCAGGATGCAAATGGCACTGAAGCTATGTGGCCCCAGGTGTCACTCATGAATGTACACACATGCTGCGCACACCAATGCATTAGCTGCCAGAGTCCAGGCAAGGGACAGAGTCTGACTGGGAATTGGCAGAGCACAGCCATAGGATGACACAGGCCCAGGCTCACCTTTCCCCCGTGACATGCCTCAGGCCTCTGGGAGCAGGCTCACCTGACCTTGTTTCCCATGCAGGTGTGTGCTGGGAAACACTACCATCTTGGCGGAGTTCGCCAGTGAAGAGGAAGTGAACCGGTTCCTAGCCCAAGGCCAAGCCCTGCCACCCACGTCCAGCTGGCAGTCCAGTAGTGGGAGCAGCCAGCCCCGGCTGGGTGCCTCAGGCAGCGCCCATGGGCTGGTACGCAGCGATGCGGCCCACTGGAACACCCCCTGCCTGGGTGGCAAAGGGAGCAGCGAGCTGCTGTGGGGTGGGGTGCCCCAGTACTCCAGCAGCCTGTGGGGCCCCCCCAGCACCGAGGATGGCAGGGTGATCGGCAGTCCCACCCCGCTGAACACGCTGCTGCCCGGGGACCTGCTCAGCGGGGAGTCCATCTAGGGCCACGGTCACCAGCACCAGGAGGAGAGCTGACCTTTCCAGTCCCGGGCACTGTGGCCCCAGCATGAGCAGCCCGCGGCCCTTTCGAGTACCTCTGTCCAGTTCCGAAGACGAACCTTCACCGCAGCCCTTGTGAACTGTTCCCGAAACAGTGCAGGCTGTGTTTGGTCAGTGTCCGTGCTAACGACAGGATGTTCCTCAGCTTTTTATTTTGTGTCGTCTTACGTTTGTATGGTGTGTTGTCATTTTGAGTTTTTAAGTATAAAAGCTGCTTAGAATAGTTCTATCATGAAGGGCACTTTTCAGATTGTGGGCTGGAAAGGGTTATTTTATCGCGGGGAGGGAGGGAGGGGGAGGGAAGCCTATGAAGTGAGCCTGTGATGATTATGCACATTACCAGAGGCGGCGGGAGGGGCGGGCGGGGGCGGGCACCGATCCTGGCACTGAGCTGAGCGGGCACCGTCTGCCACCTGCCCTCTGTTCCCCTGGATCCGCCTATGCACATTACCCTTGTTTCATTACTTTTTCATGTCATTTTTTTTTAAATCCCAAAAAATATTTTTTAAAAGTTTAAAAAAAAAGACATATCAAACATGCAAATACTTGAATCCAGCAGGCCAATAATGAAATGTGAACACTTTCTAAGTCTAATTCTACACTTCCAGGTTGACATCAGTACACAGAAACAGGCTCTAGGAAAAATTTCTTAAGTTCATAGCCTATGTGTGCGAGTGTGTGTGTGAGACAGCGTGGGCGTGTGTGCGCGTGTGCTCCTGCACAGTACACGCTTCCCGTGTGTGTGTTGAGAGTGCGAGGGATTTAACTGTGGGTTTTCCCTTTTATTCAGTATATGCTTTTATTTGGCGCATTGGTCAAACGTTTGTTATTATTAGCTTCTAACTTTGCACTGAGGTGTCCCTGCCCTTCCTTCAGCTAATCCTAAACAGTAAAGAGAATTCACAGGACAGGGCTGGCGACAATTCACGTGTAAATGTTTACTCAAGGACTCTGTTATTGCATCTAAAACTGCAGTGTCTATCTCTGGAGAAATGATATGTATCTCTACCTTTAGCAGCTTTTTATTGTGGACTAATGCAAGAAGTCATTACCAGAGTATTGCACCATTTTCCACGTGGAATATAAAGTTAGAGAGAAAGAACTGACGTTGAACTGTGGCCATAGATACTTGTAAAGAGCGCCGGTCCCGCGCAGCAGCGGGACGAGCACTTGGACGTGGTTGAGACTGCTTTCAGCGGAGCCCCAGGTTTGGGCTCCTACCTGTTTACAGACCTTTTTTTCTCCTTCAGACTTTAAAATAAAAAATTTTAAAAAGGAATTTAAAAAAAGAAAAAAAAAAGACTTCTGTCGTAAAGAAACCTATTTTCAGAATGCAGACACGCTACTTCAGAGCTCTGGGATTGGACAGTGCCGTCCCCCTTCGGCCATCGTCGTGGACTCTGTCGACTGTTCTCGCCCCATTGTCGAGGTGACGAGGCGCTGTGGTCACTGTCTTGCACATGCCGGACGCGCTCTCAGGAAAGCCAGGGCTCCCGAGGGCAGCTCCACACCATTTCATGTATTTTTAAACCCAACTCCTAGCACTGAAGATGTTATTAAAAAAATAAAAATTTTAAAAAAAGAAAGAAAAAAAGAAAAAAGAAAAAAAACCACAAAGATGAAAAATACCTAATCTCTAATGTGTAGCAGTTACATATTTACCAAATAATGGACTCAAAAGAAATAGATGTTTGAAGAGTGCTTTATATATTAAAAATTGCTTTATGTTTTAAAAATGATCAATGTTTTGATTGTTTTGCAAGGAAGAAAGACAATGGAATAACATACCCTCAAGTATGTTTTAAAAAAAGTATATGAACATTGTGCTCCCTGCCTGCTCGATCAGGAAACTTGTGCATTACTTTTTTTTTAATTAGCTTTTTAATGGTTTTATCAAAACAAAAAAAAAAAAATAGAAAAAAAAGTCCTGCAAGATTGCAGATCAACAAAAGCTGGTTTTCCAGAGGATCATGAACTATGCACAACCTGGGTTCAGAACTTCCCTCAAGCTTAGTGGTGCACCTAGCGGAGGCTCCGCCAGAGCGAGCACCACACTGCCGGCACGCGCAGCCTACGGACTTGATATGCATATCAGATGTACGCGCATGTGTGCATGTGCGTGCACTCAGACGTGCAGCTCCCGTGCTGCCAGTGGGCCCTGAGTCGCAGAGAAAACTCCCAATGTTTTGAATTTGAGGAATGGCAGAAAGAATCTGTTTATTTTGGGGTTTTGTTGTATGGGATTTTTTTCTTTTCTTTTTTTCTCTCTTTTTTTTTTTTTTGACCTTTTATTTTGAATTTAAGATGTCTGTAACTCTGAGATTAAAAGACAAATTTGTGGCTCTTAATGTTTTTCCTCATAGAATGTGATTGTTGAAGAACATGCACCGAAAGTTGCTTTCAACAGTACAACGCTTTGTTGAATCTTAATAAATTGCAATTTTTTTCTTGGCTGTTCAAATTAATGTGTTTTTTGTTTTTCAAAACCAGATACTGTCAACTTTCATTTTGTATGCTGAAACTGGGAGTTGTCTTGCTGTGTAGGACAAATGCTCTGTCTTTATGATGTCTTCAGGGCTTATATAAAGTGAAACTCAGAATTTTGGTTGTTCAACATGTTTTATAATTTGTTTTCTGGCTTTGCTATTAATGTTTAATAATTGTTGGGGGAGACAACAGTTTTCAAGCTCCCCACTGCCAGTAGACTGTCCACCTGGTGCATCTGAGAAACAGTGCCATCTGGAACAACAGCAGGCTGGGCCAGGGTCTGTTGGGGTACACACCTGTAACCCCAGCCACTCCAGAGGCTGAGGCAGGGATTGCAAGTTCAAAGCCAGCCTCAGCAATTTCGTGAGGCCCTGCCTCAAAATAAAAATGGCTGGGGGTGTGGCTCAGGGGTAGTGCAGCCCTGGGTTCAATCCCCAGCACCAAAACATAACAATCAAAGACAGGTACAGTACTGCACACCCTTGGTCCCAGCTCCTCAGCAAAGATCACTTGAACCCCGGAGTTCAAGGCCAGCCTGGGCCACATGGCAAGGCCCTGTCTCAAAAATTTAAAAAATCAAAGTAGAGAGCAGTGAAGGTCTTTTGAGTTTCCCAGACATTTTATTCCCCTGTTTTCATAAAATTGCCTTAGCTAACTTCTACCAAGCTTTTTGTTCCAGTGTAGTGGGACTTGCAGTGCTGGGTAAAGCAGCAGCATCCTCGCCGCAGAAATCCAGGTAGCAGATTCAAAACTGTTTTCTCAATCCATTCCTGGAACACTTGCGGCCTGAGCTTGGCGTGTGGGTGCTTGTTGGGTCAGTACTGAGGCTCACTGGACAACACGCCACGTGCCTGTTGGGACCCCCCAGGGACTGGAGGAATGACTCCCTTGGCTCCTGTGCATCAGTTCCGTCTAGTGTCAGGCTGCCCCTGACCAACCTCTTCTGAAAGTTGAGAAGAGCCTTAAGGGGGGACCATAAGCAGAGGAAATGGGACCTGCAAAGTGCACGTGGCATTCTACCCTCCTGCCCACCAGAAGCCACAGCACAGTCCCAGGTGCAGTCGCTTCATGCCAGTGGACTGAGCTGCAGGGGGCGGATGCACCTGCGCCTGGGAGAAGTCCAGGGCCTTGGAATTGCCCAGAGGGAGCAGCAGGCTTCGTGCAGGAGTGGCACCTGCTTCTGGTTTGCAAGGCCATTGGATTTTGAGGGTCTGAAGAGGGTGAGGGGCAGGCTTGGAGCAGAGTGGGACCCTGTGTTAAGGCCTCAGGGCTGGACAGGGTTGCTGGTGTCCAGGGAGAAGAGGCCTGAGTTCTGGAGTCAAGGAAACAATGGGTTTGGAGCTGCTTCTGCACCAGCGTGAAAGGATGGTGGAGGCAGGTGCTCAGCAGAGGTGGTGTGTCGGAGAAGGCTGGGGGAAGAGGTGCAAAGGGAGCCCAGAACACGGACGGAAGACAAGATCAGAGGTGCCCAGCAGCTGGCCGTGCTTGGTGGAGAGAAGGAAAATGGAGGCAGTTGGCATTTCAAGATTCTTTGCAGGAAGAGAACCTTTGGATGGACCAAGAGAAACACCCAATGCAGGATCAAAAGGGGAACATGCAGTTGGTTCCCAGCTTTGGACATCAGTGCTTCGCTGACTTGCTGCTACAAGCCACCCTTATGTGGAAATGTCCCCTGATGGAGCAAGTGCAGCACAGCTGGCCACAGGCAGCTGGACAGGCCCAGAGCAGGGGTAGAATTACCCGGTAATACTTAGAATCCCAGGGCTAGACGCACCTAAACCAACTCAGAGTCCCTGGGGTGGCAGCCCGGCTCCAGTCTCACAGTTTCCCCATCACTCCCTGGTGCAGCCAAGGTGCAGCAGCAGAGGCAAAGTTGCCTTGTCCTCAGCCTGAGTACCACGGCCACTCTCCCCTCCACTGCAATAGCAGCTTGCAGTGTGCAAGTCCTTGACTTGATTGATCTCATGTGGCAGATATAGCGAGCTTTTTTCCTCCTTTTTTTTTTTTTTTTTTTGGAGGGGTTTCGTTGTTGTTTTGGGGTTTTTTTGTTTTGTTTGTTTTAGTGAAATCTCAAGTTCAGGGCTGAGGAGCAGCCTGGGTTTGAACTGCAGCTCTGCCAAAACACTCAAGGGCGCAAGTGTGCTAGGCACATGCTAAGCACTGACAAGAACTGTGTCATTTGCTACAATGGTCCCAAGAGGCGAGGAACCAGAGTAGGAGAGTCACAGAGCAATATCCAAGCCCATCCAACTAACCCAGGGGACCTGAAGGCCACAGGATGAATCCAAAGAACAGAACCAATAGGAAGTGGAAGAGGATGAGAACTGGACCAGTCATGAGCTACCAAGCCTTGAGTGCACAGGTGGGCAGCAGGCTGAAGACAGGTGGGAGTAGGCACAGAATTCCTTCCTCTCCAGGAAGCCTGAGTTTGGCTTTTTAAGGCCTTCAACTGACTGGATGAGACCCACCCACATTATCAAAGCTGACTGGATCAACTGCACCTGCAACTTCCCTTAACACCTGGATTCGAATCTGATGAAGTCACTGGTGCTCCAGGCTGGCCTGATTGACACACTACTGACAGCACACTGGGTAATTCTACAAACACCATGGTCAGCTTTTTAAGCATGTCAGAGTAGCTTCTCCTGGTCTCACGGAGTTGTGAGGCAAGTGAAATGGCCTCAGTAAATCCGAACTGATGGCAGCGCTCAGTCAATCCAGTGGGGATCCACGCCTGCTGCCCCGTCCAACAGAAGGGCTATGATGTAGAAGAAAGCACTCTTGGATGGGGCCCAGAGACCCCGGGTCAATCACACACTTCCTGGACTCTCCACCCAGTTCCACCCAGCAGCACCATGTCCAAAGATGGAGCCAAAATTGCTACCTAAGATTAGTACCAGCTACTTGCAGACGCCCCTCAGCACTGCCTGACTTGGTTTGGCCGTGACGGGCCAGTGCAGGCTCACAGTAGTGATGTGTGCTGTATCAACTGATGGCAGCTGCCTCTGGACATCTGCAGGACAGACACAGCAGCACCCCCAGGACTGTCCTTGGGAGGGAAGGCACTGGGTGAGCAAGGGCCCAGAGGAGGACAGCTAGTAGCAGCTGCACTTCACTCTGGCCATTTCTAGATTCACTGAGAATGATGAGTGGTGGGGCCTGTTGCTGCCCTGACCCTGTGTGCACTGTAGATCAGGACACTGGGCTAGGACTGGAAAGCTACCCCTCTTCCCTATGCCTACTCCCTGCAGCCTTGGGTCCAGAGCATTCTACAGGCTCCTCAAGCTCAGCCTGCCAGACCCCACCACTACCCCGTCAGCCATAATGAGGCCTGCCCCAGGCCCTGGGCATTGCACACATCAAGACCCCTCCACCACAGGGCCTGGGTGCTGGTGGCTCCTCTCCTCGAGGCTCCTGTCATCCCTCCAAGTCCTTCCCTAAATTTGCTTCCCCCACTGGTCAACTTCTGGCCCTGGACACTGCCTGGACCTGCCCATCCACCCTGCAGACACAAGTCCTCTCCCAGACACAGGGTCAGGCTGGTCAGGGGCAGCGTCTCAAGCCTGCCTCCACAAGTTCGGGCAGCAGAGGCCCCCTCCATTCAGCTCAGAAACCCCATGGCCCCTGGGCCAAGGTTTCCACAACACCCTGCCACACACAGACATGCCTTGAGCACTGCAGGTCCCAGGAACCTCCCAAGACATGCCTGGCCAGGCCCAGATTCCAAGCACAGCCTCCCAAGACAAGCCCATTTTGCAAAAGCCCATTCTGTCTAAATAAGAGTCCCAGCTGGGGCAGGGCCACCTGGAGGCACCCAGGCCCCACTTGCCCACTCTTGGCTCCATCTTCAGCTCGGCTCAGCCTACAGAAAGGGGGAAGCACGGTCACTCCACCATCCTAGTGTCCCATGGGGTCTCAGGTCCTTGTCTCTGCCTGCCAGGACATGGTGACAAAGTGCACTTGGGGGTTCTGGGGGGATTTGCAAGGCCCCTCGCTGTCCCATCAAGAAATTCTTTAAGTCCCTAGCAGAACTGCCTGGTCTCCCAAGGCTGGAGGACGGAGGGGAGTGGGTGCTGAGACAACCATCAGATTTGCCTTCCGTGGGTTTGCTTAGGGGATTGTGTCTGAACGTATGTCATTCCCACTTGCTGGCCAGATGCTGTCACACATCAGCAATTTGTGTAACGCAGGCAACAGGCAACAGGCAGCAGCCCTGTGCTATGGCATTCGGTCTGCACAGGCTGCACAGGCGGAGACTCAGGGGACACTGCACCTTTGCCTGCAGTGGCGACTGGGTGGTGCCACCCCCTCCTCTGCCTGGGGAACAGGCCACAGGGCAGGAGCTACATGGCCTCTGGTCCCCAAGGCCAGCTCAGGGGCCAGTATGTTTGTTCAGTGAGTGACCAAGTGAGCATTTTATTCTGAGACGCTTCCAGACACAGGCCTGCTCTGTGGGTTCTGCTGGGGGAGTTCTGGAGGCGCAGCCACAGACCTGCACACGCGATTCTGGGGCCAACTTCTCCACCCACCATCACATGGGCAGTGGAGAAGGTGGGTGAGCCCAGGGCTGAGGGCGTCTCTGTACATGCACACACTTGAGCATGGATGTGCTGGCGTCTGTCCCTCAGCCAGCAGGGCGGTGTGAGGCCACCCTCCTGCTGCCAAGGGCTGTGTGTCTGTGTGGGCTGCGTGAGTGTGTCTGCATCTCAGTCATCCCTGCCCTGCTTTGACCGCAGGTAACGAAGGCTGAAGGCAAGAGGAGAGACCGGGCCATCGGGCGACTGGGTTTTGACAGGAAGAAACCCATGTCCGTGCTTGGCCAGCCAGCCTTGCCGCAGGGCAGCCACAGCAGAGGCCGACTCTGTGGGGAGGTGGCCCAGCCGGGCTGGCCCTTCATGGCTCATGGAAAGAGAGGCAGCGGGTACCAGGGCGAGGGTGTGCAGGGCCTTGGTTCCCACCGCCTCCTCCCAACCCACCTGGAGCCAGAGACCCAGAGAAATGCTGGCTGTCCAGCCCCAGCCCTGCCCACCTGGCTCAGAGGCCCCATCCCGTCCCCAGCCCTTCACCTGCTCCTCTCTTTCCTCTCGTAGACAGAGTGAAGCCTGTTGATCAAGAAGATTTTGTCTTCCCCCTCCTAGGAAGGCCAGAACACAAAGGGTGAAAGGCAGAAGGTGTCCATCCCTGGGTCCACCCAGAGCTGGCCTGCTCCAGACCAGGCAGGCGGCGGAGCTCGGCAGGGAAGTCAACGGCTCCAGGAGCAATTCTGTCAGTAGCCACGCAGATCGGTTCCAGGTGCCTGGTACCCTGACTGCCCAGCAGCACCCTTGCAATTTCTATGAGGGACCACGGGCTCTTACACCACCTCGTTTTCCTCTAGCAAGGCAGTTGACAGGAGGATGGAGCTGGGCACAGTGGCCATGCCTGTCATCCTAGTCACTCCAGGACTGAGGCAGGAGGAGGCAAGTTCCAGGCTAGCCTCAGCAACTTAGCAAGACATGTCGTAAAGTAAAAAAATAAAAAGGGCTGAGGACAGCCCCAGGTTCCAATACCAGAAAAGGAAAGGATGTGCCCTCACCAAGCCACCAGCTGGGACCCAGGGAAGGCCACTGGGAGTAGCCACGCCCGCCCTGCAGCCCCTGAGGCAGACCAGGAGCAGGGGCTCAGCCTCAGGCACACTGTGCAGCCAGGGTCCACCTGGATAAGGGCCTCTATTCCCAGGAAAATGGAGGGAAGCTGGGATTCTCCTTCTAGCACCTCTGCCTCCCCACTCAGCACATTGAGGCAGTGAAAGGTGCCATAGTAGGACAGGAGCCATGTCACCAAGAGCCTGCTTCTGATGGGTGTGGTGTCTGGCCAGACACCAGATACCGGGCTTGAGCTCAGCCTCTGCTGTGAGAGGCCGGGAGCTGGGCCTGTATGTTGCACTGTTCACCACCTGGGCCACCCAGGAGCCATCCCTGAGAACGTCCCACTGTCCTAAGCTGCTGCCACCCTTGCTCCTGACACCAACTACAGACACCAGGCAGTGACCGCCACCAAGCCAAGTGCTAGAAAGAAGCCCCAGCCCCACCTGGCCAGGCACCCAGCAGCCCCAATGGCCAAGTGCTCAACAGCATGGCCCTGGACGAGGTCAGAGCTCAGGATGTCTCGTTAAGTCCTTCTATAGGGCCCACAGTCTGGCACCCTGAAGGAAACTACCCTGCCACAGGCCAGAGCATTCCTGAGAAGAGGCCAGCTGGAGTGACCAGCCAGGAAAATGCCTGTGTCTCCTGAATAAAAAAAACGTCTTTTGGCCTCACGGCACGTCTCCATCCAGTGAGGGCCCTGACCAGGGCCCACGCTCCCACAGGCGTCTCTGGAGAAGTCCAAAAGCCATTTCCAGTATCTCCGAAATCCTCCCCAATACTGCCCACAGCAGGGCCACACACTCAGACCGTGTCTCCCAACTGGAGTCCCCATGGGGCCCCTGCAAACCTGAAGCCCTGGCTGTGTCACCTCTACACCTTTGTTAACCGAATCACGCCTATGAATCCATGGAAACTCTAACATCCAAGATGCTCAGGAGAGGTGTGGAGGGCCTGGGGGAGCTGGCAGGTGACCAGGGCATTCCCAAGGTGTGGTAGGGAGGGGAACTCACGTTGCGGATCTGCTCTTTGAGGAGGGAGATGACCTTCCGCTGGCCCTTCACCACCTGGATGTTGAGGTAGATGATGGCCCTGCAGGAGACAGGGGTCAGGCTGGCAGCGAGTAGCAGGGAGGGCCAATATAGGACAGTCCCCGGAGCAGGAGGCTGGGGGTGAGTGCTCTCTGGGCCAGGGCCCCATGGCAAGCTGCACCCTAAGTGCTGGGATTACAGGCTTGAGCCACTGCGCCCAGCTCATTTTTTATTACTAAACTCATATGTTTAAAAAAAAATAAAATAAAAATCATCTGCAGGGTCCCCAGGGGCCCTGCACTCACAATAGCAGGGCAGATGCCAGGAAGAGGAAGAAGGTACTCTCCACCAGGTACCGGTGCAGCCAGGGCACCCAGGAGGCCCTGGGGCCTGCCCTCTCCAGGTGGCGCACCCACATCCTGCCCGCCTCATACATGGTGTCCAGGGTGCGGAAGGGGCCACAGGTGCTCGAGGGCTTCACCCTGGGGGAAGAGGGAAACTGGGAACCCTCTGGACAATGGCCCCTCTACCCACTTCCCTCCCAGCCTCAGAGGAAGGCAACCTCCACATCGCCCCAAATCCTGGGCGGGCAACCCACCAGGGACCACCACCCCAACCCAGGAATTCACAGAGAACAGCCGGGCCTCCCGCCCACCCTGCCCGATGCCTACTCACTGCCAGACGGCATAGCAGAGGAAGACGGCAGCACCCAGGAAGGAGGGGAAGCAGAGAAGTGTGAGGAAGACGGTGCTCATGTGCGAGGCCAGCCAGGGCCTGCGGGGAGCTTGGCAGTTGGCCATCAGGCTGGCCTGGGGAGAAAGGCCACGGTCTGCCACAGCCACAGCACCTGCGGAGGCCTTCCCCAGGCCCAGGGCCTCCAAGGGAGAAAGGGCAGTGACCTGGCGGGCGGCCGTGCACCCCAGGCAGGACCTGGACCTCACTGTGCTCGCTCTACGGGACTGCAGCAGCCATGGACAGAAAAGGCCAACACTGGGAATCTGAGCACAGGGCTGGAAAGAGCCAGTGGGGCCTCCCTCCTCACCCAGAGGGGGCACTGAGGCACATGGGACATGCTGCCCAAGGTCCAGTGGGGCCTCCCTCCTCACCCAGAGGGGCCACTGAGGCACATGGGACATGCTGCCCAAGGTCCAGTGGGCAAAAGGTTGAGGCCAGCAGCCACCTCCACTAACTGAAGGTCGATACTGTGCCACCTCCATACTTGACCTTTCCCAGCCCCACGAGGACACTGGCCCCACCATGCAGGCGAGCAGGTGGAGGAGCAGGGAGAGCTCCGAGCCAGACTGTGGGCAGAGTCACTGGTCCTTGGCTCCTGAGCGTGCCGGGTACCCCAGCACAGCACACATTCCCAGTGATACCTTTGAACCCAGTGCCCAGCTTGCCCAAGGCAGGGATACCAGGGAAGTGCCCAGTCCCAGGCCATGGCCCCACAGAGTTGGATAGGGAAGGGTCTGACCAGTGGGGCACCTATAGGCTACTACAGCTGCATGCCCACCCATTGCCCCAGCCAACCAGCAGCTGCTCCTCCCCAAACCTCCCCCACACCCTGCACAGCCCACGTTACCTTCTTGATCAGGAAGAGGAACAGCAGCCTGAGGACCTGCACAGCCGGCAGGAGAGGTGAGAAGAGGACCCCCAGCCTGGAGGAGGGGTGCAGTCCAGTCGTCAGCACCCCACACCTCCTGGACCTGGCCCAGGACCAGCCCGCTACTACAGGGGAGGCTAGGGCCAGCTGTGGCCCAGGACAGCAGGTGTGGGCACCAGGGGTAAGGGACACAGACCACAGCACTCTGCCCTCCCTAAGAACTAGGCGGCCAAGGCAGGTGGAGGGCACCTCACCAGGTCAGAGTCTGCCCATAAATCAGGTCCAGAACATTCCTTGCAATGTCAAACTCAGGTTTCCGCCTCCTCATGAGCTTCTTCTCCGAGATGAGCCTGGGCAGAAGAGGGGCCTGACTGGTGGGCAGAGGACCCTCATCCTGCCTGGGAAGGCACCCAGGCTGGTAACACCTGGCACTCCCCACACAGGCACCCAGCAGGTATCAGGAGAGACAGTGGCCATCCTGGACCACCCAAGGACTAGATACTGCAACTGGCCCCTCTCAACTTTTCTCTAAGTTGGTAAAGATGCACCTGACATAAGCACATGGAAGCAGCACCAAAAGCTGTACAGCTTTTTAACCATCTTATTATTATTATTATTATTTTTGGTATTGGGGATTGAACTCAGGGGCACTTGACCACCGAGCCACATCCCCAGCCCTATTTTGTGTTTTATGTAGAGACAGGGTCTCACTGAGTTGCTTAGTGCCTCACTGTTGCTGAGGTTGGCTTTGAACTCACGATTCTCCTGTCTCAGCCTCCCTAAGTGCTGGGATTACAGGCTTGAGCCACTGCGCCCAGCTCATCTTATTTTTTATTACTAAACTCATATGTTTAAAAAAAAAAAATAAAAATCATCTGCAGCGCTAAGTTCCACAACAGCCCGCCAGCGACACTTTGAAGATGCCCTCCACTCTCTCCTCTTTTCCCTTGAACAAGGTCAATACTATGACACATCTATCTCTTAGAAACCTCATTTTCCTTTCCAATCTAAAAACATGTCCCAAACCAGACATAGTGGCACACACCTGTAATCCCACAATCCAGAAAGCTGAGGCAGGAGGATCACAAGTTCAAAGCCAGCCTCAGCAACTTAGTGAGGCCCTAAGCAACTTAGAGATACCCTGTCTCTAAATAAAAAATACAAAGAGCTGAGCACGTGGCTCAGCGGTTAAGTGCTCCTGGGTTCAATCCCCAGTACCAAAAAAATTAAATACATAAGTAAAACACATTTCATCCCACCTGGTGCAACTTCTGGGAACTTCAGTGAGCTCTGGCGTGGCACAGATGTACCAGGGTGGGAGGCCCTGTCCATCTAAGGTCCTGCCCCACCCTACCCACATGAGGCATCCAGGTGAGGGACACAGGGTGGGTAGAGCCAGCCCAGCCCGTCCATACCCCCTCACCTCCATACCAGCTCCCCAAAGAGCGTGTCAAGCAGTGCAAAGAGGAAGTCCATCACCATGAACCGGTACAGCTCCTGGCCCACAAAGTCCTCCCAACACTGACCCTGCAGGGCAGCCACCCTGCGGCCCAGCCAGTGGTAGCAAAGGATGCCTAGGATGGCCATCTTGAGGATGAGGTTCCTGCACAGAATGGTGCAGGGGGTTGTGGAGGCTGAGGGAGGGGTGCTGGTAACGGCAGGCACACCCCCGAGCCCACACCCCCAGCCACACACCTGCAGATGGCCACATACACCTCCAGCCCCGGGGACTCGTGCGGCTCCAGGGCAGCCAAGCCACGGAACAGGTAGGGGGCTCCCAGGTTGAGGAGGGAGACCACCAGGGGCAGGGCCAGCAGCCTGGACTCCTGGCCAGCAGACACTGGGCTCTGCAAGGCACCAGGGGAGGGCTGGGGTCACTGAAAGTATCCCACCAACAGGGCCATGTCCACTCTGACGGGCCACAAGGGGGCTATGAGAAGGAGCCCCAGGGCAGAAAGCCAGGCGGCACCTCCATGCCCAAAAGTAGCCCACCCCAGGCTCAGCTCCCACTGCAGAGAGCAGGGAGGAGGCGGGGAGGGAGGAGGGAGGCCGCGGCCAGGCCTGAGGAGGGTGGGATGATGCCCAATCCCTGGGACACATCCTGGCTGAAGGACAGGCTCCCTCCCCTGGACCCTGCTGGCACCTGGATCATGACCTCTGAGAAGACGTAGACGGCCACAGAGCAGCCCAGCATGATCCCCAGACACAGCAGCCACACCAGCGCCAGCACAACCCCGCGCCGCAGCCTCCCACACAGGCCCTGGGGGCTCCTGTGCAGCTGCCACTCAGCCAGCAGTTCCTGTGGGGTGCAGCATGACCCGTCACCCGCTCTGTGGCACGAACGTGCAGATGTACAGACCCACACCCGGCACGCAGGCAGGACACAGGGCCAGGTGGCGGCCAGCCTGGCCTCCCTGTGCTGCCTGCTCCTCTTGCTGCCAGGTGCAGCGCCTGCTCCAGGCCTCCCCTCCTGCTCCCGGCACGGTCTCGTCTCCAGGAAGCCTCCTGAGTGCCACCTGGCTGCCCTCTGTTCCCTGCGGGCCCCTGAGGCAAGGAGGACACCTGCCCCACAGGAGTGGCCGTGAACCTGGTCACAGCTGAGCTCTCCACAGCACAAAACCCCAGAGCAGCAGGACTTCCACGGGTGCAGCGAGCCCCGCGACCTCAGGCAAAGGACGCGACCTCCGTGCCTGTTTTCTCTCGTACTCCTTATCGGGGCCACTAAGGCCATTCAGTAGCTAAAGGAGGGTGGTGGGCAGCTAGCACCCAAGGGCCTCAGGACAGGAGGGCACAGACCCCAGAGGAGCTGACCTAGCTTGCTGGGGGGCTTTGGCCTGGCCCTGAGCTCACTCCCGAGCCCGGAGAGCCCACGCGAGTGGTGTGGGCACTGCTGCTCCAGCTCTGAGAACATCAGGTCCTGCCCATCAGCAGCCGCAGGCCGCCCAGCCCCTCGAGGGCGGCTCTCAGACAGCTCCCTCCAAGCCACGTGTGGGCCAGGGGCCCAACAGGAGCCCGGCTGGGTGTGCAGGGAGCTGGCAGGTGGTGTGGAGTTCTGGGGCCGCGGGGCAGTGCAGCGGCTGCTCACCTTCAGCTGGGTGCGGACGCTGTCCTGCTGGAGGCCAGAGGCCCGCTTCTCAGTCACCTTGTAATCCCAGGAGCAGAAAACGGTGACGGCATGGACACCCCTGGTGCTGCCCACCCGGTAGCTCTCCCCAAAAGCATGGGACATGCTGGGAAGGAGCACAGACGGTGGGAGTGAGTGGGGGCCGAGGGGCACAGAGGGGGAAGACAGGGATCCCACAGCCTGCCGCTCCCGCCTCGCCCGGGCAGCTCATGCCCTCCGCTCCCTGCCTGGTGAGGACTGCTGGGCACTGTAGGCCAGCCCTGTCTGACACACGCCCACAGGAAGATGGCCAGGGCCTCACTCACCATTAACAGCGGGCTACTCCCACCAAGACACCACACGGAAAACACTGGACTCACCTCAGGGCCTCTGCACTACCCACTTAATGACCACAGCACCTTCCTGGCTTCTTTTCTGTCCACTCTTTTTTTTTTTTTTTTTTTTGGTACTGGAGATTGAGCTCAGGGGCACTCGAGCACTGAGCCACATCCCCAGCCCTATTTTGTGTTTTATGTAGAGACAGGGTCTCACTGAGTTGCTTAGCGCCTCGCCGTTGCTGAGGCTGGCTTTGAACTCGCGATCCTCCTGTCTCAGCCTCCCAAAGTGCTGGGATGACAGGCGTGCTCCACGGCACCCGGCTATTTTCTGCCCACTCTTACTTAACCTCCCCAGCTCAGTGCTCCTGTAACACCAGGGCAAACACCTCCAGGGCCCTGGACTGTCCCTCCCATTTACTGCTCTCTTTTCCCAGGGACAACAAGCTTCTCTGAGACAGGCATCATGCTGGGGTACCCTCCTACCCAAGCTGAGCACAGTGAACACTTGTGGGATGAATGGATAGGTGGATGGATGGGTGGGTGGATGGATGGGTAGAGGGATAAATGGATGAAGGATGGAGAGATAAATAGGTAGATGGAGGGCGGAAAGATGGATGAATGGATGCACAGATGGGTGAGTGTATAGGAGGACAAAGAGATGGATGGATGGATGGATGGATGGATGAAAAGAGGAGGAATAGATGGATGGATGGGTGATAAAGGGACAGGTAGAAGGATGGATGGATGGGCAAATGGATGGGTAGGTGGACAGGTAGATGAATAGACAGGAATGGGTGAGAGGATGAGGGAAAGGATGGATAGATGATGGATATGCAGATAAATAAATGGGTGGGCAGGTGGGTGGACGGACAGATGGGAGGATGGATGGATGGAAGGAAGCACCAGTGGACATATGGGTGGGGCTCAGCCAGGATCATGTGGTAGAAGGCCATTACCTGTATACCAAGGCGATGCAGGTGATAAAGAAGGCTGCCCCCACAGTGAAGAGGTAGGCCAGAGGCATGTTGTAGGGAAGGCTGCTGGCCCTGGGGCTGCACTGGTCGCCGTCCCGCGGGGGGACACACAGCTGGTTCAGCGTGGCGTTACTGTAGTACCCGTAGTACATGACGGTGTGGGTGAAGCGGCCCTGCGAGGAAGCCCCGCCAGGTCAGGACCGACCTCCCTCCCTGCCCACTCGCCCTGCGGCCTCCAGAGGCAGAGCGAGCTGGAGCAGAAGGCGGCCGGGGCTCCTCACCGTGCCTGTGAGAAGCTCCAGCCCCGTGAAGGCAGAGGCAGGGGCAGGGCCGGGCGGGTCCGGTGGGAAAGCGGCCTGCACGCCCACCAGGAAGGCCAGCAGCAGCAGCAGCAGCAGCGCATTGCAGGCCAGCAGGGTCTTGAGGAACAGGAAGTAGGACAGCACGCTGGAGCCGAACTGGCCTCCGATCTGCTTCAGCGTGTAGCGCCACGGCCTCACAGCGTGCAGGCCGGAGAGCAGTGCCAGCCCCAGGCTGTGCAGGGCCTATGGGACAGTGGCAGGAAGGCTCTGAGGGCTGGGACCACATGGGTCACCATGGCCCCAAGGCAAGGCCAGGGTTAGAAGGCCCCCAGCCCACCGCACACCCTGCACGCCAGGCCTCACAGCTCCACGGACTCCTACCAGGACGCAGGCGTATCTGAGCCGACTGCAGCAGGAGAACACACCCCCGCAGGCCTGCAGGGCCCTCCCCCGGCCCCTCTGGATCTGGCTCTTCTCTCTGGGAACAGAGGCCACCATGAGTGCCTGAACCTCTGAGGGGCCTGGCTCCTTCCTGGGGGCCACCTGCCCCCAGACTTGAGACCCTTCTATGTAGCTATTTTCAGTCTAATTGAGGAAGTAGGTGTTGGGGCCACAGGAGGCTGGTGGGCACTCACCGCAGGCAGCGTTTCTCAGCCAAGTTCAAGGGCATCCCCCGGAGCATGTGGTCCCGCTGGGCCACCGACAGGCCCTGAAGCTCCTTCACCAGGAGGCTTCGCTTCTCTGCAGTGAGGGAGGCCCAGCTGATGCACAGCATCCCTCCCTTCTGCCCACGGCCAAGGTCCTGGACAGGCTACCAACCAACACAAGCTCTGTACCCTGCTGCCGGGCCTGGCTGTCTCCTCTCCATGGTGCAGCCAAAGCCGCACCCAGGCCAGCAGTGCAGGGCCACCCCGAGTTACTACACCCCACTCCTGCTAGCTACCATCCCTCCTTTCCCTCCACCCCTTGGAACCCACAGCCCCTTCCCCCATCTCCATCAGGCCCCCAGAATCCTCCAGGCCCAATGAAACCACAGTTCCCCACCACTCCCCAGCTGTGCTCAGCCCTTGCCGGGGAGAAGTCGGGGCAGGGCCCAGCCTGGGTGCTCGCCGGCCCTGATGCCGACTGCCCACACACGCAGTTTCTGAGATGGCCTGGCCAAGGTGCTCTGGAACCTCAACACTGAGTTCTAGGACCCAGAGCTGGGGTGTGGCTCAGTCAGAGTGCCCGCCTAGCGTGGCAAGGTCCTGGGTTCTATCCTAAGCACCACCGACTCAGGAAAATAACTGAAGAGTTCCAGGACCCAGAAGAGCTCTCCCTTCATCTAAGAGGTCCAAGCCCACCATGACGGCAGGCCAGGAGCAGCCGACAGGCCACACGGGGTCAGGAGCCAGTCAGTCACCACGCTTGGGCTCTGAAGCATGGGTGCCACCACCCTGCATCCTTACAAGGAACCTGGAGGTGAGTGCTACCTGAATCCCAATTCCAAAGATAGGAAATGAGACTTGGGAAGCTGAGATGCTGCCCAGGTCCTAGAGTAAATGGTAACTGGGGCATCCGCTCTGACCCCAGGACCCACACCATCACCTACCAGACCCTCCCTACAGCCTCAGCTACTCAGACAAGCCAGGGGGCTCCTGCCTCAGGGTCTTTGAACCTGTCCCTTCTGCCGTAGTATTTCCAGGAAGCTTCCCTGGACCCCCCAGGCTGGGCTGGCTCCCAGGATGCTCTTCTCTGAGACTTATCTGAGCACTGATCATCTGCTTCTGTTTATCTGGCTCATATCTGTCTCACTGGTCAGAAGGGGGGTGCATGGGCTGCAGTGGTCTACTGACCACGTCACATGCCCTGTCAACACTGCCCATCAGCCGTACTCCAGTGTTCTAGGGCATGTGCAGATGCTTTCAGTGCCTGCTGGGCATGGCATGAGCCCTCTGCAATGTGAAAACCCCCACTTTCCTGCCCCTAAGGGTCCCTTAGGAGGGACCTCACAGTTGAGGCGTGGGAAGAAGGCTTCCTCAGAGCCCCAGCCCCCTCCCCACCTGGACCTCCTGCCCACATCCCTGCAGACTGGCATTCAACAACGGGTCTTGGCCCCGCTCACTCACCATCCTCCTCCAGGGCCGTGGAGTCCAGCTCCAGGTCGTACAGGCGGAGACTGGGTCGGGCCGAGTGCACCATGTTTCCGAGCAGGGGCCGGCTGCCCCGGCACCGCAGCTTCACCGTGCGGTTGTAGTACTGGGAGATGATGGCCCCTCGGCTGCGGCCTAGGTAGGCAGGTGGCACAGTGGGGCAGGACAGCGCCAGGCCCCACCTTGCCAGCCTCCAGGATGGTACTCAGCACCAGGCCTCCCCATCCCTCAGTTCTTCCCAGGACCCAAGAAAACTTTATCAGAGACCTTAGGATCCACTGCATTCCCGACTGCCTATTTTACCGCCTCTGAGTCTGCAGTCATTTTTAGAAGCCAGCAAGGCAGCATGGGGCAGTGCAGGGTCTCCAGGCAACAGGCGGGGTAGGTCAGGAGCCGAATGGCCCTGGCTCTGAGGTGCACAGATGCCCAGGGCTGGGGTCAAAGCCAGCATGAGGGCAGAGGTTCCCACTCACCGATGGTACGACTAGGCATGCTGGCCAAGATGCGGAGCGTGGCTGTGCTATGGACAGGGGCGCCCTCTGGCCCCAGGAGGGTCTGGGGACCACTGCCTACAAAAGAGGGAGATGTCCTTGCCCACCCACCACTTTGCCCACTCCATGGCCAGGAGAGACATCCCCAGCTCCTGTCCACCCTTGCCAGCACCCAGGCCTGGGCTCACCTGGGGCGCCCAGGGGGCCCACAAGCTGCTGCAGCTCCAGCTCCTCCTCGGCTGCCCACCGGCTCTGTTCTTGGATGAGCTGGTGAAAGGAGTCATGCACTTCGCTCTCCTCATAGGGGCTGGGCTCCTGGCTGCCGGGTGGGAGAGGATGTGGGAATCCAGGCTCCAGCCCAGAAAGGGTAACACATCCACCACCCACCATCCCCCAGCCCCACAGCACTTACTCCTGGTCCTCTGGAGTCTCAGGGACATTGAGGACCAAAGTCAGTGGCTGGGCCATATCTGCAGTCCACACCCAGCCAGTCTGCAGACCTAGGGCAGCTCAGAGCCTGGACACCACCTCCGGAGCCTCTCACTGCCCATCTGATAAGCCAGAGACAAAGTAAACCCTCCATGCCTGGCACACACCAAATGGCCTGCTCCTTGGGGGACCAAGCTGCCTGCTCCCTCTCCTGCCCCCATCCACAGCTAAACAAATGGTCAGGAGAGTGACCCCAAGTAACCCTCATGCCAAAATGGACTGAAGAAGAGGGAAAGAGAGAGAGGAAAGAGAGGAAGGAAGGGTGTGGACCTGCAGTTACCATCGATGTCGTCAGGGGGTCACTAGTGCCTGGAAAATGGGGAAGGGGTGGGTGCCTGTGGACACTGCTCTTTTCAGGCCCTCTGTTCCCAGGGTGCTGCCCCAGGGACACCTCCTTCTTGGACAAAGGTCAGGGCAGCTCAAAGGCCTTCCCTGTGCCCGCCCTGTAACCCCAAAGCGCTTCCTCTAGCAGGAAACCCTGCCCCCAACCCCATCAGCGGAAGCCGCACACAGAAGGGCTCCCCACCCCCACCCCACTGAGCCACTCTGTTCTGGGTGCTTTGAGGTCCTCTTGTCCTCAGGAGACTGACTCCCTACATTCCATCACCACAGGGTGCATGGGGGAGGGTGCTGGACCCAAACAGGCCCCCTTTGTGTTGGCTCTGCCGTCACCCAGAACAACTGGAACCAGAGTGGCCTTGTGTGGGGCTGGGCTCCGGGCCCAGTGCCCTGTGGGAGTGGGGTGCAGAAACTGTTGCCAGCTGGCTGACTCTGCACAATTCTGCCTGGCAGGACACAGGCCCAGCCCTGGCCTCAGTCCACCCTGCCCTGCATCCTCCTGGCCCTCGCCCCCAGGGAACTCAGGAAAGTTGGTTCCTTTCAGGAGGCTTCCCCGACCAGCAACAGCACAGTGCCTCCAGACTGGTGACCACCCTGTGCCCAGCCTCGTGTCCAGGACACTCAGGCCCAAACAATACAAGTCCTCCCCTCCCTCCAGCAGGAGCACAACTAGGGGAGACAGCCCAGAGCTTTCCAGAGGTGGCCCCTACTGGGCGCTAAGTGAAAAATAGCCAAGCCGGGTTGAGTGGTCCCTGATCCAGTCCCTAGAGCTGGGATCATTCCCCGGGCCCACAGTCCCTCCCAAGCTCAGATCCACAGGGGATGGCAGGTGCTGGGGCTGCGGGGCTGGGACCCCGGGCTCCCCTGGGCCCTTGTACTTCAGCGGGCGAGACCCAGCGCCCCGCCGCAGCCGGGCCAGCTCCACGGAGTCTCCGGGCGCCCCATGCCTGAGCGCGAGCCAGGTGGGCAGCGGCCGGGGTGGTTTTCGGGAACCCACACCCTGTGGACAGCGACACTACCCGGCGAGGGCCACCCCCTGCTCTAGCCCCGCACGGCTACGGCGACGGCCGCCCTAGAAGCCGGCCCCCAGCCCGCCGGCTGCCGGGGCAGGGCTCCCGCTCCGGTGCCAGCCAGAGTCGGCCCTGGGAGGCCCCGCCGGGACTCGCTGCCAAGTGGCCTCGAGGCCGCAAGGAGCGCGGCCCCCGAGCGGCCCGCCGCAGGCCCAGGGCGCCGCCGCCCCACGCCAACCCGCCTGCGGCCCCGCGGGGACCCCGCGCCCGGACTCGGGCCACTCACCTGGGAGGCGCCGGGAGGCGGGGCTCTGCGCCCGCGAGTGGCTCACCTGTCCCGCAAGGGCCGCCGGGAACCGCGCCCTGGGCTCCGCCACCTGAGGGAGGGTCAGTGCGAGCGAGTGGCAAAGGGCCCGGGGGGCGACCCTAGACACTGCCGCGGGCCCGGCGGGCACAGGGAGCTGCGCCGTCAGGCCCACGCGGCGGCGGGCTTCCAAGGTCACGTGACCGGCTCCCTCCCCAGGGGTGCCCAGCCCCTGATGGGGCGCTGGCGCCGACTGCGCCCTCTGCCCGCCGACTGCCGGCCCTTCCGCACCCAACCCCGAAGTCCGAGCCGGGCGAGGCGGCGACTGTCTGCCGCTGTGCAATCTCCCGTCCAAGTCCCCAGTTTTTGTGAGACTCAGTTTCCCAAGTGTCAAAAGGAGACAATCATTCCCGACCCACGCACTTCCCGGGTAGGGGTTGTCAAAACAGGGCGGTGCGCGGCCCCAGCAGTGCGGAGCCTTTCCACGCCGTATTGGGTAACCCCTTCCTCCCGCGAGGCTCCAGCGCGACATCCGCCACACCCCCAGCCGCCGCCGGGGGTTATCGCCCCCTCCTGCTCGGGGCGGGGTTTCTGTTGTTTATCTAGTAAAAGTTCTGCGCTTCCTGTGTGCCAGCTGGGGCGCAGGGGACGAAGAGGAAGACAGATTGACGCAGAGCCTTCCCAAGGCTCTGCCCATTGCTGGGTTTTCTGTTATTCCCTACAAGCCAGGAAGGTGGGCACTGACCTTCCTATTTCACAGATAAGGAAACCGAGGCTGAGAGAGGATGTCAGTCTCCAGGGTGCCATCAGCCAGCGCAGGCGCCTTGGTCCAGCTGGGAGCTGTACGCAGGAGCCTGACCTTGAGACACCTCTCCCCGAAGCTCATGAGGAGGTGGAGGGGGCATGAGGCAGAGTCGGTGACCGAACAGGAAGCAGAAAAGAGGGACAGAGCCCTCCTGGAGGAGAGATCAGGACTCCAGAAAGCATGTGGGAATGCAAGGACTTCGTGAAATCTGTGGGGACAGGTCCAGGGACTTGAACTTGGACGCGAAGGGAGAAGCCAGGTGGGGCTTCTCTGCAGCTGTCAGTGTGGTTCTCAGGTGGGCTACCTGGGACCTGGAGGCCCAGCCCCGCCCAGGCCCCGCACTCCTCCCACCTCTTTTCCCTCTTTGCACACCCTTCCCTGCACAACCACGCGGAGTGTGCATGACCCCAGGTGAACCCTGTTGGAGCACGTGCCACTTCCTACAGACAGGAGCATTTGTCAATCTTGCCCTTGCTCCCCCAGCCCGTCCCGCCCACCGGCAGCCAGCCTGGGCCCCGGCACACAGGGAGACTCTGGAAGCCAGGAGGGAGGTGGTCAAGGAGGCCCACGAGCTCTGGGAGAATTCGGAGCTGGGTGATGGGGCTCTGAAGGCGGGGACGAGGAGCAGGGAGGAAGGGCAGGGCTGCGGAGCATCTCAGGGGATGAGGGCCGGGAACGCCAAGGCAACTCCTAAAGCTCCAGCCCGGGAGGGCGTGGAGGGGCTGCTCCCTGAAGGTTTCTGATCGGCAGGAAGCCAGGCCCATCCCTGGGCCGGGGCTTAGGGTGGTGCCAACGACAGGCGGGAAGTTCAGAAATAGCGCCAAAGGCCTCTGAAGATCCAGAGGCCCGGTGCGCTGCGTCCCACATAATGTCACCATCGCGCCTTCCGGGGCGACCTGCGGAGGGCAGATAAGAGGCGGAGCCCTGCACCCTGCCGCCGCAGCCCTGAGGGTCGTCCCGGTCCCCGTGCCAGAAGAGGGCGCGAAGGGGCACGCGCGCTGCAGAAGCAGGGCTCAGGGGGATCCGGCCCGCCACAGTGCGGCCCCGGAGCGTGGCCCGACGGCAGCTGGGCCCCCGACGCCCACAGGGAGCGGAAGCCCGACCCCAGCCCAGCGCGCCCCGGGCTCGCCCACCACCCGGGCGCCGACGCCTCTCACCTGCGCCCCCGCGCCCCCGCGCCCCACAGCTGGCAGGAAGTGCCTCTCAGCCTCGGTAGAGAGCCGAGGAAACTGCGGGGAAGGCGGGGGCGAGCCGAGGGGAAAGAAAACAGGGGAGGGGGAGGGCAGGGTTCCTGTCATGTGACCCCACCGTCGCCCTCAGCGCCGCCTGGAGTGGCGGCAGCAGCTCGAGGAGGGGACTCCTCCTTGGTCCCAGGTGAGCTGGATGCAGAGCAGGGGGGAGGAGGGAAATGGTGAAACAATTGAGGCTGACAGGCCGGGGTGGGGGGGTGTCATAAGGCGGCTGTGGGGTCCCCTGCTCCCTTTCCCACGGCTGGGGCTGTAGCCACGCCTCCTCTTCTGGGCCCTGTGAGGGGCCCTAAGCAAACCAGGCCTGGGAGGCTGGGCTGCGAGAAGGAAGGCGGAAGGAGCCCCAGGACATCCAGCGCATCCGTTTGCCGCATCCTAGGGACTGTCGGGGCTTGGAACAGGGAATCAGTCGGCACTTGGAGAAGGGCCGGAATGTGGCTTTGCAAAGGGTGACCTGCAAGGCCCGTGGCCACAGGTGACAGGGGATGGAAGAGCAGGCTTGTGACGGGGCCCACCTCCATGTTCTCTGACCTTTCACCTCGCCTGACAGATGGGGAGACTGAGGCCCTATACCCTGTGTCGCTCTGAGAGGTGGAGCTGGACTGAACCCACATTCTGACCCGGCTGGATTCTCTTTTCATTCCGGGCATCCGGGGTCCAAGACCACCTGTCTCCCCACATTCTTCCTGGGAGCAGGGGTCGCAGCCTGCGCTCCCGGACTGCCGGGATGTCGCGACAGTGGCCGGAGCAGTCGGGACAGGCCCCGAGGGAGGCGGAGGCGGAACCCCAGCCCACAGGCGAGGAGCTGTGGGAGCAGGAGATGGAGCGGCTCTGCGCCTCCCGGGCGCTGGTGCGGACGCTGCCCTATGCCATGGTAGACAAGCGCTTCCTCCGGTGGGTGGCTGGCCGTCGGGTGGGCGGTGGGAGTGGAGAGCCTCCAGGTGACCCAGTCAAATAGAGGATGGCCCATGGCGCCATCTGCCTGGCGGGGTGGGCAGGGCAGGTGACTCAGGGGCGCCCCCATCGCCACCCCATCCTAGGCAGCTGCGGGAGCCCAGGGGAGTGAAGACCTCGTGCTGGCAGCGGTGGCATCGCAGGCGGCAGATCGCGCGACGGCGCCTGGGGGAGACGGCGCACCGGCTGGCCCGGGGTTTTGGGCTCTGGGAGGGGGATCTCTACGAGATCGGGGGTAGGACCTCACGACGACCCCACTTCCCACCTCCCATCTCTGGAGTCCCAATGTCCAGTTTCGAAAGGGAGCGGGCACCATCCCTCCGGTCATTGCCAGGGTCCACCCGCAATGATCAGCCCCTCCATCCTCGCACATACATCTCTCAGCCCCCCAAAGGCAGGTGCAAACCACGATAGGTGACCGTACCCTCTGGTGGCTATCGGGGGTACTGCCGAGGAAGCCTCGTGCTGGTCCGTGAGGCTGGGCACCCCCACTGAGTGGGCTAGTGGGCACTGCAATCACATGCCCCTGGATCCCGGTCAGGGCCTGTGTCTCCCTCACCCGCCCTGCTCTTTTCCCCACAGGCCTCTTTGGCACCGGGATCCAGTCCTACTTCACCTTTCTCCGTTTCCTGCTGCTGCTCAACCTGCTGACCGTGGGGCTGACCGCCAGTGTGGTGCTACTACCCCTGGCTTGGCTCGGTCCCCTGGGCCCAGGCCCCTCCCAGAACTTGAGTGAGTACTGGAGTAGCCCCCTGGTCCTCTGGGCACTCCCTGCCGGCGCCCAGCCTGGACTACCCTACCCTGCCTCTTGCAGGACACACTGCAGACCCACCCCCAGGGCCAGGGCTGGGGCTAGACTCGGAAGGGCAGACTGCTGTCCTTGTCACAGACACTGCTCCTGTCGGTCCCTCTTCCTCAACAGCCCTGCAGTGCCCTGGCAGCCACCAGCCCCAGACTGGCATTCCAAAATTCCACAATCAATTCTGGAATGTTTTAACTGGCAGGGTAAGTGGGGTCGGCCTGGCCATAGTCCAGGGGTCCTGGGAGACTCCCACCCCCATTCAAGGACTCTTGGTTTCTAGAGAGAGATCTTACACAGGCTGCTGGGACCCATGTGGCTTGGCCACATGCACAGTCCAGGGCCACAGACACCTGTGGGCCTCCAAACACAGCTGGGGGTGGGGGTTCAAGGAACAAGAGGCCCCTAGGATAAAGTCCAGGCCTCTGGGACTGGCAGCCATCAAGGGGCCCTCAGTGTGGGTCCCGAGGTCCAAATCCTGGCTCTGTTAAGTAAGTTGCTCACCTCTGAGCCTCTGCAAGGTGGGACTATTTCCCCTGGTGGGTTACTGTGGGGTAAGGAGTTCCCCCTAGGAGGGACGCAGAACAGAGCCTGGACTGACCCTGCTCAGGTGTCTCCCTCCCTGCTGTCCCCAGGCCTTCAACAACACTTACCTCTTCTATGGCGGGTACCGGGCAGGGCCCGAGAGCAGCTCTGCATACAGCATTCGCCTGGCCTACCTCCTCAGCCCACTGGCCTGCCTGCTCCTCTGTTTTTGTGGGACCTTGCGGCGGTGAGAGGAGGCCCATGTCCCTTCCCAGGGTCATTTTCCCTGACACCCCTTCTGTGGCAGGGACCCCCCAAGTTGGCAGATGGTCCCGTTCCCTATTCAGTAAGGCTCCTGGTGGTTCCTCTGCCCAAACTCATGCATCCCCAGCTGCAGACCTCAGGAACAGGGGCTACCATAGCCCCTGTCCTACACACAGGCCTCCCGCTCAGGGCCCAGAGCTGGACCACTGCTAAGGCCGAGAGGGAGGCCCTCCTACATCAGTTTGTGTCCCCAGGATGGTGAAGGGGCTGCCACAGAGGCCTCTCCTGGGCCAGGATTACAGGGCGCCTCTCAGTGCCAAGGTCTTCTCCTCCTGGGACTTCTGCATCCAGGTGCGGGAAGCGGCCACCATCAAGAAGCATGAGATCAGCAATGAGTTCAAGGTGTGTGCAAGATGGAGCCCCAGTGTGAAGCAGTGTTCCACTGCGTGCGACTGAGGGAATCCTGCGTGTGCGTGAAGGGGCTGGTGTGAGGGCATGTGTGAGTGAGCGTGTGCTTCACAGGCAGAGCTGGAAGAGGGCTGTCGTCTCCAGCTGGCGCAGCAGCGGTCCCCTGCCCAGAGGGCCTGCCACCTGCTCACCTTCCTGAGGGTCAACATCCTCATCGGGCTCCTGGTGGTCGGAGCCATCAGCTCCATCTTCTGGGCCACCAAGTACTCACAGGACAAGAAGGAGGTACCTGGCAATTGCCTTCCTTTCATTCTGCCAGGACTGTGGGAGGGGACACTGGAAACTGAGGCCCAGAGAGGTCAAAGCGGTCATGACCTTGTGGTCTGGCCTGGGGGTATACTGTTGACTGACTTCTGGATCCCTGCCCTGCACCCATGTCATGTCTAAGGGGGCCAACGGGGCTGGGGAATGGACAGGGCCCTGCTCTGCAGGCCCCCTGACCTGCTACCCCCCACAGGAGGACCTGTTTGTGGTGCTACAATATCTACCCCCTGGGGTCATTGCCCTGGTCAACTTCCTGGGTCCTCTGCTGTTTGTGTTCCTGGTCCAATTGGAGAACTACCCACCCAGCACTGAGGTCAACCTCACCCTCATCTGGTGAGCACACCCTTGGGGGCCTGGGACAAGTCTGCATCCTGCTGCTGTCCTGGCCGTCATCTGGCACCAGGGGTCCCCAATGGGGAGGCTCCCTGTGTTAACCCCAGCATCAACTGTGGTTGGCCTTGAAACTTTATTTTTGTAATAGGTTATAAATGTAAGGGGCTGGAGATGTAGCTCAGTGGTAGAGCACTTGCCTAGCATGCATGAAACCCTGGGTTCAATCCCCAGCATCACCAAAATAAGAAAAAAGAAAAAGTTACACATGGTAAAAAAAAATTCAAAATGCTCAAAAGAAATAAGCTTCTACCCACTCCTGCCTCCCAACCTTCCTCAACTGAAGAACCACAGTTCCTTGCCCTTACGGCCACACATGGGTACTGCAAATGTCCACCCTTGACAATAACATGCATGCAATGGTTTTAGGCCATCAGACCTACATGGTCCAGGGAGGCATTATCTAGTAAGTACGAGCTGCATGTGCTTGAGATATGTGAGATCAGGTTAGCGAGCTAGGAGGTCAATCAGCAGCAGAGCAGCAGAAGAAAGGAAGATCTTGGGGCCAGGGTATAGCTCCGTGGCAAAGCCTGTGCTTAGCACGTATGAACCCTTGGGTTTGACCCTCAGCACTGCAAAAAAATAAAATAAGGAAGGTCTCACCTGCACTGAGGATCCTGAAAGGTCCAAGGTCTATCCCGCAGGCTCGTCCCACATGAGTTGCTGAGCTGAGGGGTGGGGTGGGATAGTGGATCCTGCTGCGTCTCCCACACTGACTTAAAAACAGACCTCTTCCCCATGAATGATCCAGGGACTTGGATTCTGGGAACACACCTTGGGAAACACTGCCATGGACAGAGAGGCTGCAAGGAGGCTGGGCCCTAGAATTAGAGGGGCTAAGGTCTCTCACGGTCTCCACCCTGGGCCCAGCTCCTAACACAGTGCCTGCCCCCAGGTGCGTGGTGCTGAAACTGGCCAGCCTGGGCATGTTCTCCTTCTCCCTGGGCCAGACCATCTTGTGCATCGGCAGAAACAGAACCACCTGTGACGCCTACGGCTACAACGCCTGCGACTACCAGGTGGCTGGCAGCCTGGGGCCTGTCCCTCCTGTACTTCTCAGCAAGGCCCCCTCCAAACCAGGCAGAGCCCTGTCCCTGCCCCTGGAGTCTCCTTGTCCCCTCCAGGTCTCACTTTTGTGAGAAGCTGTGGGCAGAGTTGCCATACAGCGGCACACACCCAGGGGGTGCTCCTGTACCACACTCTGCTCATGCCATGCAGCCACCCTGGCTGGGGGGGACCCTTCTCCAATCTGATCCCGAGGTCATGTCAGACTGGAGGAAAGGCTCCTATACCCTCTCAATAAGTGTGTGAGAACAGGAAGCCTGGGGGCTGTGAATGGTAACAGGCCCCCTCCCTCTGCACCCAGTGCTGGGAGAACTCAGTGGGTGAGGAGCTGTACAAGCTGAGCATCTTCAACTTCCTCCTCACCGTGGCCTTCGCCTTCCTGGTCACCCTGCCTCGGCGGTGAGCCATGTGGGGGTGCCTCAGGGAAGATGCCCAGGGGGTAGCATGGGCAAGGTTGGGGACGGCCAGTGGACACAGCCAAGGGTTGGCCAGGCTTTTCTGTGTGAGGGTGTAATGGTCATGGCCATGACTGATGTGGCCACACATCCCTTTTGCCTGGTGGGTATCTGGACACTCCCTGCCAGGCTGCTGGTAGAGCGGTTCTCAGGCCGGTTCTGGACTTGGCTGAACCGAGAGGAGTTCCTGGTGCCCAAGAATGTGCTGGACATCGTGGCAGGACAGACAGTCACCTGGATGGGCCTCTTCTTCTGCCCCCTGCTGCCCTTGCTCAACAGTATCTTCCTCTTCCTCACCTTCTACATCAAGAAGGTGAGGACACCCAGTTGGGTGGGAGCATGGGGCAGCTGCATCCTTCTGGGCAGCCTGAGTCCTGGGGCCAGGAGAGCTGGGCTGCGGCCTTCTCCCCTCTCTGATTCCCAGGGCCTCAGACTGCGGGCCACTGACTGACCATCCCCATTCGCCTCTGCTCACTCGCCAGTACACCCTCCTGAGGAACTCCAGAGCTTCCTCGCGGCTCTTCCGTGCCTCCAGCTCCACCTTCTTCTTCCAGCTGGTGCTGCTCCTGGGCCTGCTCCTGGCCGCAGTGCCCCTGGGCTATGTGGTCAGCAGGTGAGAGGAGGGCTGGAAAGCTGGCAGAGGCAGCTTCTCCACGGAGCCCTGACCACTGCCTGTCCACCTGTCACTCTCCAGCACCCACTCCTCCTGGGACTGTGGACTCTTCACCAACTACTCAGCCCCCTGGCAGGTGGTCCCTGAGCTGGTGGCCCTCCGGCTCCCTCTGCCTGGCCAGCGTGCCCTCCACTACCTCAGTTCCCACGCCTTCAGCTTCCCCCTCCTCATCCTGCTCAGGTACCTCAGGGCCCAGGACCCCTGGGAGGGTGCCCTTTCCAGGGGGGTGGAATAGGGCTGGACAGCCCCCAGCTGGTCTCATGGGATCCCCTCGGGAAGGGGAAGAGGGAGACGCTGTCTCCCTTTGAGGAGAGGCACCTGTGGCGGGAGAGGTGGCTGACCTTGCATCCCTGTCCTCCCCAAGCCTGGTCCTGACTGTGTGCGTGTCCCAGTCCCAGGCCAACGCGAGAGCCATCCAGGAGCTCCGGAAGCAGCTGGTGTGGGTGAGTGTCCGGGGGCTGGGGAGGGAACACGGACTTCAGAGGACACCCTCTCAGGAGTGTGGGGCCTGAGGCCCGGGAGGTTGTCGGGGTTTTCTCCTGGTGGAGGGCGTGACCTCAGCTGGGGATAAAAAACAGGGAAGCGGAGGGAGGAACCGGTTCCACAGGCAGGGCTCCACGCCGCCGCAGGAGCTGTCCCTGAAGCTTGGCCACACCTGGATGCTGGGCGTTGGGGCGGGGCCTGTGGTCGCATTGGGAGGGGCTTGTGGGCGGGGCTCGGCTCACGTCGGGGGCGGGCCTTGGAGAGTAACCCAGGGGTGGGGCGGGGCCTCGGCTGGGAGCTGGTGGGCGTGGCCTTCGGCGGGGGCCCGCAACTCGCCTCTTGCTCCCCGCAGCAAGTCCGGGAGAAGTGGCACCTGGTGGAGGACCTGTCGCGCCTGCTACCGGAGCTGGCCCCAAGCGATTCTCCCAGGCCCGAGTCCCCTCTCTCCCGAGCTTCGCGCCCACGGTCCTTCTGCCCCGGTTTCCCATGCCCAGGCTCCCCGGGCCCCAGGACCCCCCGACTGGGGTCTTCCCGCGTCGTTCCCACCAGGCTGAGCCCCGGGTGCCCGGGCCCCTCCTCCAGGTTCCGCTTCCCCAGCGGCACGGCTCTCTAGCGTGGAGCCCCACCTGCCCTGGCTGGACCCATTTCCTCCCCAGGCCCTCAGCCCATGCTCCAGACCCCTGGTGACCACTGCCCCTCCCTGGCTCCCGGGCCTTCTGCAGGACTCCTCAGAGAAGGCCAGCCAGCAGGAAGAACATATGGAAATTTCTGTCTATATTTTTCTGTCTATAGTTTTCTGTTTCTGTTTTGAAGTTTTGGAGTATACATATACATTATATGTTCGTGGTGTATAGTGTCTAGCTGTGCGGTGACAGGTGAATGCAATTTACAAATATACATCGACTGAGCGCTCAGAGATTGCTTGCCCAAGTGTGTGCTGTCATAAGTTTGGAACCCCCTCCCTATGCTGTCCCTCCTGCATGCCACCTGCTTGGCCCTCCACATGTAGGGAGCCCACAAAGGTCAGGGCCATGGTCAACAAGGGGCAGAGCTAGGATGTGAACAGGGAGCACAGGCTCCAAGGCCACACTGTACTTACTGGCATGGGGCTAAGAGGCCATCCCGACCCTGACCGCAAGGGCTAACTGCAATGAGTGAGTGAGAGGTTGTTGGTGAGCACCGCCCTTGAAGGCTCCTCACTGCCCCATCCTCTCAAGCCCATGTCAACAAGGGCACCTCAGGAAACCAGAGCCGAGCCTATGGCCTCACCTTCTACACAGGCTTGTCCTCCCAGCCTGCTCACTGAGCCAACCTCAAGCATCCATGGGACGAAGGCGCCCTGCCAGGGCCTTAGAAGCATTTGCAAGCCTGCACTGTGACAACCCTGTCCTGTGTGGGCTACAGGAGATGACATGACCATCAGAACCATAAAGGCGGGGCAGCCAGTGCCACCTGTGCTGCACTGGCTCTGAACCCGCGTTCCCAGCCTCGGAGAGCCCGTGAGAACCTGTCAAGAGCTGGCCTTTCCCAGCAACTCTGAGGCACTGGTCCAGGCACAGCCAGGGGCATCAGGACTTTAGGTACTGGGGATCAAGCGCAAGGCCTCCCATGAGCTAAGCATAGGCTCCACCACCAATCCACACCTCCACCACCAATCCACACCTCCACCCTCCAGACTTTTTTTTTTTTTTTAATTTTGTCTGTTGCCTTGAACACAACTACTTTTATTTATTTATTTATTTTTATGTGGTACTGAGGATCGAACCGAGGGCCTCACATGTGCTAGGCAAGTGCTCTACCACTGAGCTACAGCCCCAGACCCCCTCCAGCAACACAGATCAGAAATGCAAACTCTAGGCCCAGACCTCCTGCATCAGGAACTCTAAACATCAATAGTGTTTTGTTGTTGTTGTTTCGTTTGGGCAGTGCTGGGGTCAAATTCAGGTTCTCTGTGCGCTAGGTAAGCACTCTCGCACTGAGCTATACCCCAGCCCCAGCAAGTGCATTAATGAGCCCTTGAGAGGGACAATAAAATGTGAGGACCTCGGCAAGGAAGAACCAAGGTCTGTCCTCTTCACCTTCTCCTCCCTTCAGCAAACGTTGACTGAGTCCACCCACTGCATGCTCTGCGCTCTAGGCACCATGGAGACAAGCTTTGAGACCTTGAGGAAATCAGCAAATCACAGGCCTCAGCTTGCTGAAGACTGGGGAGTCTGGCGCGGTAGCGCATGCTTGTAATCCCAGTGGCTGGGGAGGCTGAGCCAGGAGGATCGCGAGTTCAAAGCCAGCCTCAGCAACTTAGCAAGGCTCTAAGCAACCCTGTCTCTAAATAAAATATAGAAAGGGCTGGGGATGTGGCTCAGTGGTTAAGTGCCCTTGGGTTCAATCCCTGGTACCAAAAAAAAAGAAAAGAAACGGGTGGCTCAAGCCTGTAATCCCAGCACTTAGGGAGGCTGAGACAAGGAGAATCGCAAGTTCAAAGCCAGCCTCAGCAACGATGAGGCGCTAAGCAACTCAGTGAGACCCTGTCTCTACATTGTTAGGTAAAATCAGCCCTCCCCATACCGTTTGGGCCCCTCCCCTCTCTAAAGCCGAAGCAGTCTCCCGCTCCTGGCTGCTCAGGTTACCTTTTCAGCCACATCAAAGAAGTCCTCCGCTACTTACCTGCCCTGCGGATTTTAAAGTAACCAATCCATAGCTCTCCACGCGGTTTGTAGTGGGCACTATAAAATCCCTGCCTCACGTCCCTTCTCCCCTTCTTTCCTCCTTCCTTCGCCTGGGCGCCCATCCCCTGAATAAAGAATCTCCTGGCTGCACGAGGTGTCCGCGTCTGGCTGGCCAATACTCCAACATTTGGTGCTGGTGACTCGGATGGGGGAGTAATCTCTATTGAGACCCCTCATCTTGAACTGCCGACCACACCTCACAGCCTTGCTCATTCTTTTGATCGCCACGTGTCCGCGCCCACCACGACCTTCGTTAGGTGAATCCCCCTTTCAAGGAGATGGAAACTTTGCAGGCAGAGCCTCAGAGGTGACCAGCCGTGACCATCCGGTGGTCCCTTTGACTGCCTCAAAGGGAAGATCACACCCCACCACGACCTTCACGGTTATGGTGAACTTCCAAAATCTCCACCCCATTTTCTTAGATTCTCCATCCCTCAGGCCTATTTACTCTCTCTCTCTCCCTCCTTTCCTTTTAGCTCAAATTCTGCCGGCTGGAAGTAGCCCGATCCCTCCCTGTTCACCTCCGTCAGTCCCGGATCAAATTTTCTGACTCCTCCGGGAGGAGTCTCCAAAATCCTAGCCCTGGGTTGATCCGGGGCCCCGCCTTTCCGGGAGAGGTTAGACCCAGGGAGACTCGGGTGACGACCCTTCTCCCCATCTGGTCTTATCCCTGTCTATTGATGGCTCCGTTGGGACGCCTCTGGAGCTGTACTAATAGACATTTCTAGGTAGCAGAATGGGATCAAACTCTTCCCTCCCAGCAGACTCTCCATTACATTGCCTTCTTAAAAATCTTTCCACTCTTAATCTTCTTCCCGATATTGAACCAAAGAAACTTATAAAACTTTGCACTCAGGCTTGGCCTGCCTACCGATTGGATAACTCTCTTAGCCACCTAAGGGTTCCTTAGATCCCAGTCTCCTTAGAAATCTACATAACTATTACCAGAGATTGAAAAAATGGGCGGAGATCCCTTTATTCAGGCCTGCTCCCTTCTCTGAGCTAACCCCTCCCACTGCACTCTCTGTAAGCCTCACCGTGTTCTTCTAACTTACAAACCAAATTCATCCAAGTTTCTGTCAACTCCGAAATTTGAACCTCCCCCATACCACCATGGCCACTCATCCCCTCAGTCTCCTGACCCTCCACTTCGCACACCCACATCACAGCCGCTCTTAGCCCTCACATCGCTTTCTTCCCTGGATACAACAGACTCCAATCCCAAGCTCCTCGGCCTTCTGCCCTCTTCTGGCTTATTTACACCTCCCCCCGACCTCCAGCTTCTCCTTCCCTTACAAGCTGTCTTCTAAAACATCTCAACGAACTTTAGCCCCTTTTTCTTAAATCAAATGCACAATACAATATCCCAGCC